>JAUMHP010000041.1:15548230-15559617 GCA_032361065.1 Enteromius trimaculatus | reverse complement strand
CTGTCAAATGATTAATCATAATCATAAATCACATCCAAAATAAAAGTTTTTCTTTACATAATATGTTTATGCTGTGTTTCTTTATTATGTTTATATTAAAACACACACATACAGTAAGTATTTACATGTAAATGCATTTGTATATTTATTTTCTTATATTTTATAGTATATTTAAATATATTAAAAAAATTATTATTTTAATGCGATTAATCATGATGAATCATTTAACAGCACTAATATATATAAGACGTTAATGTAAATCATCATATAATTTCACAATATAGTTTGTTTTTAGGGTATTAATGTATTAATTGTTCATTAAATAAATGTCCATGAGAGTACAAGGATCATACTGACTTTAAAATATTACCAACACTGAACTAGATAGACAGTTAATTAATTAAATAAATGTGTATCTTGACTAAATGTGCTGCCATTTTAAAATCCTAAGAAAGCAGCTGTTAATGACGATGCAGCTGGGTTGAGTTTCATGTATATTTTACCAGACAAACATCTGTTCAAACCCCCAGTAACTGGAATAACTGGAGAGCTTCCAGTTTATTGAGTCTAAAAATATAAGATAAACCTAGTATGACAAGAATGTGCCTTGACTATTCATACTGTATTGTTTTTACAAGGTCATTGTTTTAGAGTTATTTTGTTGACTGTGAAGAAAGTATCAGGACCTTGTGTGTGAGTGTGTGTGTGTGTGTGTGTCGCAGTCCATTTAACTTCGTCTGTGAAACATCTACTTCAGCAACATAAACAGTAGAGCGAGGGAACATTTTGAATGAACACAAACGCAATTAAACAGTCTCACTAAGATAAATACAGTTCAAATGGACAGACAGAGAAAGAAAGAGAGCAAAGAAGACATTGGTTTACTCCAAAATCCCTGAGTGTTTCAACAAGAGTATTTGGAAGCGCTGAGGTAGTTTACTAACTCATTTGGACAGTGTCTTGAGAACTGTGAAAACTTTGACCTGGTAAAATCCTTCATCGCACACACACACACACACACGCAGCCATCTCTCAGGATGGAAATTGCTCTAATGAAAACAGCGGCGAGAGAACATAAACACCACTGGCAGACAAAAACACACTAGCGTACACGAAGACCTTGAGATTCTTTCTTCTGTAGTGTACAGACTGCGCATTATTCTGATGACTGTTTAGCAGCTCACTGATGGTAAAATGCACTTTTGTGTGTTAAGGCTGTCATGGCTCCTAAACACCCTCAACTGGAGCCAGTGTGAGATAGTAACACACACACACACACAATCCCTAAGCCTCACCCTGAGTTGCAGCCTTGTGTCTATGTGTGTTTTAGGATAGTGGGAGATTTGATTGTGTCGTGTCCTTCGAGTACAAACATCCATAAATCGTGTAACTGACCGATGCTTGATAAAATGAGATGTGTGCTTCCACACTTGCACACACACATGCATATAGGCTAAGGAGAGCTCCTGACTCTCTGTAGTCATTAAAAATCCCAGGATGCTTTTCAAAAAGAGTAGAGGTGCGACCCTTTGCGAAATTTGCCCATTAGCCCCTGGCCTCATGGCCTCCTAACCATCCTCATGTCGACTAATTGGCTTCATCACTCTGTATCCTCTCCACCAATAAGCTGGCGTGTGGTGGGCACACTATGACTGCCATCACATCGCCCCGGTGGATGCTGCACAGTTTGAGGAGACTACCCTTCAATATTTAAAGTGCTTTGAGTGCTCTATGTAACTGTAACAAATTAAATGTACAACACACTTATGGGTGTTTCTTTAAATATTGCCACTTTTAATTTGTCACCTATAACAATGTCACTATACATGCACTACAGTGTAATTATGTGATTTTTCATTACCAACAAATGCTATTTCCATTGCATCTCAAATTCTGCATTGTGTTTGATAACATCATGTTGCGGAAATGAGATTTGGAACATTTTTGGAATGCAATTGGTAGAATCATACAGTCAACTGATGTATATACTCTAAACTTAACATAATATTTATATACTTCTTGTGTAATTTTACAAAATGATTGGATTGGATGGAATTCCATTTTTTTATTGATATTTGTTGATTTTTTTTATGTCATAATTTTTCATATCTTGCTGACCTAATCATCTTAAATAAATAATAAATAATAGTCATAAAACTATAAAAAAGTATGCTATTTTTTAAACTCCTGTTTTAGTGAAATTGTTGGTTGTGGTCATAATGATACAACCAAGGGATAGTCAAGATAAATGAATTTAATATTTTAAGATTAAATGTCCATCTTTGGGATAAAGGTAAAAAAATAAAATCTATGCATAAAAACTAATTTCTAAATAGCAATAAATAAATAAATAAATAAATACAATGAATTTCCTTTAAGAAAAAGTATTTAATTAAAAATCAACCATTGGGACATGAATACTCCTATAGTTGAAGAGACACTCGCCTATTTTTACTAGACTTTTTTATTGCACATATATCTGGTGTGTTTTTTTTTTAACATATTAAATTAAGATTTCATATTAGACTTCGTGAAGTTAAAAAAAGCCGTATATTATTATTTTAAAATATCTGAGATTTAGGCTTAGTCTAAACACAATTCCCATATCACCAGGAAAAAAATACAAATCCACAGAGTGTTTAATGTTTTCATTCTTGTGGGAAACTTGCTGTCCAAACAAGAGGCGACTGCATTGTTCATTAGGCCTTGATTATATAGTCGATGTCCTGAACACAACACAAGTGTTTTTTAAATATGCCTTCACTCCTGTCTGTACTTTCACAAGCTTCTATTTTGTCAAAATCCAGTGATACCAGAGTACATTCATCCCTCAGCTGACATGTATTATTATTTGATGTGATTTATGTATGTTTTTTTTTTGTGGTCATTGTCAGATTTAGCCTGTTCAATGCTCTCATCCAGCACTAACGCAGTGTTTTGTGTGAATCTCTCTCCAAGAGACTGTAACAGACAGGTGGGGTCAGTGGGGGTCTGGCCTTTGATTGGCTGTTGCCGTAGGAACCATAGGAGAGCTGCCATTCTGGCTCATTCTTACACTTTCTTCAGGTCATCGTCATGGCAACCCAGAGAGAGATTCCATGATGACACACACACACACACACACACAATACCAGAATCAAGGATTCTGAGCTGCCATATGCAGTTAACACACTAAACATGAAGTTACCCTGTGTTGATGTAAGATATTTAGAAAAATGTTTCAACTTTTTTATACATACAATACAGTTTTTTTTAGGTTGAACTGTCCCTTTAATTGTCAAGATTTCACGACTAACTGCTGTATATTGTAAAAGAAAAAATTAAAAAGTGAACATTTAATTAATTAAATAGGCAGGTGCAGGTCACTATTTTGGTATGTTGCTTATTTCCAGGATAATGCGTTTAGATTTGTTTATTTTAAGTTTGTTCTAATTGTTTTTGGGGGGTTTTCTATGAAAATCTGGCAAGATTTAAGACCCTGTGATGTCACCACACATACAGGAAAGACACAACTCAAAAACACATTTAATTGCATCATTCACAGCTAATTTGGCTTGGTTCTCTACACACTGTGTAGAGTTGTCACTACCTGCGTTTTTCAGAAGTCAATTCAGTTGTCACTTCCATAAATTGCTGAACTGTGTGTACAGAACAGGGTTAAGAAAACTGAATATAGCCACAGTGTGTACGTTTTTTTTTTTTTAATTCAGGAAGCTTAAAATGTGCTTTGTTGAAATGTAAAAGTGAAATAATATCAGGCTCAGCTTCTTTACTGCTCCACATAAAGCCACCAATCACTTTCCACACAGTGCACACAGACCACAAAGCATGATGGGACAGAACCTGACTAGTGACTGACATTAAAACTTATCAAGTTCTGCCAGCACAACTAAGGCTGCCTGAGGAAAACATCAAATAATAAAAGAATGCTCCACTAATCTGAAGCTGTTAACAACGGTGTGACAGAATGGGTACGTGGACTTTTAAATTCTCAAGTCCAAAAATAACAGTGATTTTGAATGCATCTCTAATTTGGGACCGTCTCAGATCTTCTTGAGTTATCTGTCCCTTTCAGTGATCTTCCTCAAACGAACACACAAACACTTAAAGGTTGGCTTGGCTGAGCTGACTCTGTCTCTGTCAGTGCCATCCTGTCTTTCTGACTCCTTCCTGTCTCTCTTTTGTTTTAATGTCTATCCCGCTCTTTTTCTGACAAACACTGAAAACTGTAATCGCAGATGAAAGATTTTCAGATGAAAGCACCTGGTGCACTGAATTTAGTATTAGAATTTAGAGCATTGCCTTAGTCGATTTGTGTATTTTCACAGATTTTCTGAAGTAAAGTATGAATTGCTACATCCAAAAAAAAACCCCAGCAAGCACCAAACTTAAGTAAAAAAAAAAAAAAAAAACTAAAAAATGGTGTTGGCAAGTATCTATAGTGAAAGCTGCTAGCTGGCCAGTAATTGGCTGCTGTGTATTTCGGAGTGAAACACAACACTGTGTTTATTTACTCGTGAGCAGCTTAAGATTCAGAGTCCCGGAGCGACTTGTATCACAGTAAAGGCTGCTTCACACGAACTTCATCGTCACTTAAAACAAGGCTCATCCCATGACGAAAATGTACCTGTGGGAGCTTTTTCGCAGGACGCAAAATACATAGCGCCATGTACATTTCATGACAATCAATGTGAAATGTCCACTGAGTGGTACTAAAGACTAACATAGTTTCCGTTACGTTTTAAAATAATGTACCATCTGCACTACACCTAAAATTAATTTGACATAGAAATGCAATCGCAAGCATGCAATTTTAGCTTGTTTTTTGATCTCTCATCTTTCAGCTTTTTCATTGTGAGTCATGTTTTTGATGGGAATCGTACCCAAGGATTGGGCATTCTAAGTCCATTTCCATACCGGCTGAGCAACCGAGCTAGCTTGTTACTGTACGTCTAAAAAGCAAAACATACAGAGCTGTAATCATAAATGTGATATGCTTTTTCACCACCTCCAGTATTCGTACATATTTTCTTTTTTTTTTTCGCATCTTAAAATATATACATATAATCTTTCCGAATTTGTAATCAGAAACCATGATAAATCTGAAGTCAACTTTATTATTATTTTTATTATTAATTACGTTTTATTGTTTTGTTTTACAGTATAAAATATTATTATTATTAATAGTAATATTTATTTAATTTCTATATGATAATGTCATATTATTATTTAATAATAATAATAATATAACAACATATTATTATTGTCATATTGAGCAAAAACAACATTTTCATTCTTTTTTTCCTTTAGCTGATCACATGCCTGTTTTTTCTACAACCCTGTAAATAAATGCAAAAAAGAAAATCCATCCTTTCTCAGCTGAACCTAGACTGACGCGCACTGATTTAGACAAAAATCTGCAATCATGAACTACCCAACAGACAATACAGGTCTTTCTCACTCTCACTGCTTCCTCCTGAGCCCTGCTCTCTTCTGCTATTGCAACACAAAAAACCTCCAGCTGGGGTTGAAACTGGGCGTCTCGCACTGACATGAATCACCTGACTGCTCTTCTTCTTTGTGTTTGTGACCTAGTATACACAGAATCACATCATCTAAACTGCAGATTTAATCAAGATTATTGCTAATTCAACTTATGAGCGCTCAGAGCCGAAGGTGCAGATCTGGAAATGTTGGCACTCACTCATGCAGGGTTAATAATGTTTTTGGTGGCTGAGTGGCTCCTGCATTAGATGCCTTTAGGCGCTTCTGCATTATACAAATGCACTGGACAAATAAATGAGACTTGAACTGAAGATATCTCTATCACTCTCTCCAACTTGCACACTGAGAGGGAGAGATGCAATTTCCATACCATTATAACAACTAGGTATGTCAGCAATCCAGCTCACAGAATAGCAATAAACAATAGCCAATATGTTTGAATTAGTTTTTACACTATATAAAAACATTTTACTGTAGTAATACCTTACTAGTGTTTTAAACATTTACAATCCAACAATTTGCCAAATGGATACCTGGATACCTTTCAGGCCAAATCAGCGCTCAGTTTGGTTTGATGTTTCCAGGATGAAACGCGTGACTCATTCAAGCAGCGGTTTATTGGTGCGCGTGAACGCGTGGATTATGAAGCCTCTCGCTCATCACACCGCCCGCTCCTTCTCTCAAACTCACCTCCGTCCCATAATATCAGCTCTCATCCAGACAAAAAAAGACGACATTTGGGCGGAGACGTTTTGCACGGTGTGATTTTAATGTGCGGGGGTCTGAGCACAAGCTTTTTTTCTCCCTTACTCGGTTCATTGTCTGCGGCATCGCCGTTAAAATGTAAAATAGATTCCTCTACAAAAGGAATATCGATAAACACAGCAGCGGAAAATAATACTTACATTATAAATACAGTTTAAAAAAATAACACTGATAATAAGTAGTCAATGTGAGAGATATAGGAGGTAAAAGCATCAGTTGTCCATCCACACCCTACGCGCAATGCGCATGTGCTCTGCAGAGACAAAGGATCAGGCAATTACGGCGGTAGCTTGAAATAACATAAAAACTGAAAAAAACAACTACTATCATAAAAGGCGCATTGACACTGGGAGAAAAAACAAAACCCTGTTCACTTTACATTAGTAGGTGACAGAGTTTAAAAAAAAAAGCTGTCTCTTTGGCACTGTATAGCATCACAAAGAGTAAAGAAAATTTGTGTACAAACGATGTTAATTAATTATAAGGATTTATCGTTTGTATATTATTTATAAGCCTCGGCACTGTAATATCTCTGTGCATGTGTGCGTGCGTGGGTGGGTGCGTGTGCGCGCACGCGTGTGCACCAGTTAGACAGCGCTGCAAAATGTGTGCCAGCTCTGACAAAAGAGGACGGTGGACATAAATCCGCGTCTGTGTAAACAGTAAAAAGCAGCATTTACTTTGGAAACACAGCCAAAACCATTCCTATTACTCCATACAAAACATGCCTCTGAAAATCTATAATAAACTTTATCCGTTACGCCTTATTCTAATACTCCTTAATTCATCGTATGAAACAATTTACATTCAAATTTGCGCCTTAAAATAATAATAAACTGCGCGAAAGCGACGGCATGCACGCGCAGAACACGCCCCTCTCCACTCAGTTCATCCGCGTGAATTCCGCGGCTGCTTTATTGAAATCTTCATGTGCATCTCAGAAATCAAATAAGCTTGGATACATTATTACTCCATTCCTCGGCTGAATGCTTGCCGAAGCTGATTTTGAAATTGTCTTGGTTCACTACCGTGCGCTCCGTCTCTCCAAATGCAAGCTGCTCTTATTTATCAGAGACGCTCTAACTAGACAAATTCCTCATGTAACTGAGGCTGAGTATTTATTTAATCTACTAAAAGAGTTACAGACTCTTACCGTCGGCGGTGGACTTTCCTGTCACTCCTTTCTCAGGCGTCTGCTGTTTTTTCCCAGTGTCTTTTTTCCCGTGCGCGTGGATTCGGCGGGGTTTATCGGGGCTGCTCGGTGTGTGTCTCGCGCTGCATTTCTCGCGCGCACTCTCGTATTGGGTTTGGGGGGGCGGGGGGCGCGCGATGCGCTGCGAGCCACTGAGGACGAGACACGGCAGCGCGCCGCACCGTGATCAAGTCGCGCAAAAAAAGTGCTATGACTTTATACACTTTATTAAAAGAAAATTAAATAAAATCTACAAAACAAAAACTCAGCTCTTCTGTTTTTTTAATTAGTTGTTTATAAATGTATTTAAAAGTAGTGGACATTTTTGTCTGGTATCTAGTTGTATCTATTGTCAATGTCTGAAATATTCAGAATGTTTAATTTTACCAGCTATTATAGAGATATAACCCATTCACGTTCAAGTACCTGCGAATGGGAGAGTAATATGCTTAATAAATATATGTAGCCTATACATTTTGGTCTTTGCGCGCCCTCTGGCGATATCAATTTGAAGTACAGAGGTGTAAAATGTTTTATTACAAAAACATATTCTAATAAAAAACAAACGCTGTCCATAAATCAAACTTAATTGCAAAAAGCAATGGAAAGCTAATGTGCTTAAGTAGCTTAATGATTGTTTTGCTCAGAAACTTTAATTAATAACTGTAGCCCATAAAATCACGAAAAACAGTGCGTTGAAGTTGATATTTTGATTATATTTTTTTCCCAGATCCAAACCACATCAATCTTAATAACTACTAATAAGTTTGTATTTTATTTTATTTTTTTGTGATATATAATTGTCTGCGAAGGCTAGAAAAAACACATTATATTCAGGTGTGTATAATTAAGCAGGTTTTCTTTTACAGATAAAATTATCCAAAAAAAGCGATTTTACAGCGTCACTAATTTCCAGCACTGCAACCTGGAGTCTCCAGAATTGCAAGTCTCTAATACAGACTTGGTTAGAAGACGTGCTTTAGCTTTATACACAAATGAGTTGAGAGTGACTCTTGAAGGACTGCCTCCTCTTATACCCCTGTTTGTACAATTTATCTTCAAGAATCTGCAGAAAGATTTGGGAACTTATTTTTAATCCATCTTTTAGCCTGAAAAGTCTGTCTCACAGAAATGGACTAAAAATGAACTCCCAAACTTACTGCCAGATTCTTGAAGATAAATTCTTCAAACAGTGGTACAAGAGGAGGTGATGCTGGTCCTTCAAAAGTCACTCTCAACTTCAAGCCTATTAAAAAATGCATGTATTTCACAATTCAGAATGTGATTCTTATCTAGAAAGGTTAGGTTGCAGTTCAGGAAAATGGTAGACTAAAGAGACGAAAAACCACCATACATGGCTAATTGTGAAGCGTCTTTTAAGATACGGAGCTATATTTGTGATCAGTAATGAATAAAAGGCATTCATTCCTTAGCTCTGTGAACTGAAATGATTTATTTTTAATCAACAATGTCGTACAAAACACGTGCAATTTATGATTAATATTAGTGATTGCTAATGATTAAATTTCTGTCAGTTATATTTAGAGTAAGCATCACAACATGTCCTCTTCTGGTTGAATAGTTTTGGGGTTTGGGGTGTACATGACAATTTGTTTTTGTGCTGGCAGCTGTTTTAGAGCACTGTAAACAGTTAAAATCGAGTCAAAGTCATTTGAGAACAGTTCTGTTGTTTTCTGCGTCCGTTGTGATGTTTTGTTGACATCCATTAGCCTATAATTAGACACTGAACATTGAATCGGTGATCTGAAATGAAGCGCTTGCAGAGTGAGACTAAAAAGAATAGCATTGCAAATCATGTTATTTAATTCGACTCAGTGAATGTGGTTTAGATTCCCACAGCAGAGTGAATTACATTCATAATGTAAATCCATGTATGCAGAAGTTTATTACATGCATTTATTTAGTGGTTCATTGAATGTGACCTGCTCTGCATGTATAAACACTCTCTAAATATGCATTCTCTGAATTTATTTACAGCTGTCAGCACATAAAAATTGCATTAAATTCTTTTTTGAGGTAAATAAAATACAGTGAAGGACAGAGTCCAGATGCACTCCTATTCTGGCGCTGGAGGGAGTTTAGTCCTTTTATCATTACGTGCCAGAATAAGCAACTGGAGTCAGAGCAGTACAAACTCCAGGACTGATCATTACACCCAAACTCACAATCCTGTTCTTGTCCTTTCCTGCTGATGCTCTTATATGACACTGATATACCCACCCAACCACACCACTCCACCTCCCAGTAACAGCGTCCACACACACTTTCTCTACACAACACCTGCTCCCTATTGTTAAAGCTGTCTGGATGATCAGGATAGGGCTGGACTTTATGAGTATATGTAATCACTCTGTTCTTTTCAGACTAACAGGTTTTTAATAAAGATAAATCTGATGAAAATAAAACACATAACATGGATCTTTCAAGTAATTAATGACTTTCATTCAAACACAACACAATTTATTCCATTGAGGTTTTTACATATGTATGGAAAGTTATGTTAGACATATCAGATAACTAGAAATTATATCTGAAAACATTCCTTTTAACATCCGTGATATATTTTGACATATGAAACATGTCAGGAAATTTTAATCTTACCTCTACCAGGTAAGATTTCTATCTCTTCTCTGTAGAAATGCTCCAAGTATTCTCACAGGTGAGACACAGATTTACCAACATCATCAAAAGAGAGAAGAGAACTCGCAGTGACATTTTGGGCGAGTCTGAAGATATACTGTAGGAGAGACAGAGAGAGACTGGAAACTCTACACAGACATAAAGACACAAGTAAAACACCAGTTAAAGACACAGAAACACTTGATAGAAACATAATCACGGTACAACATGTTTTCTAAAGACCACTGTCCTGTTTATCAGATCTCTGTTCACTTGAGGAAATGGATGTGATCATCTGTGTGTGAAAGCTCAGCTCAGTCAATCTCCTGCTCCAGTTTTTTTCAGTTGTTCTTCAGATTGACTGACTTCAGTCTTCTCCTGATTTCTAATCATCTGTATCACCTTCTTTTAATGGACTGGATCAGCTCAGTAAAGACCCTCTCACTGTCCTCCACTGCACACAGAGAGAGAAGCGTCAGAATCAGTCCATCCACTCAGCTCTTACTACTGCTCCCATTGTACTGCACACACAGAGAGACGCTGACAACACTTTGACAGCTGTTTATTAGATATGATTTCTCTGAACTAATACATTTACTGGTTCTTAACGTGTGCAAATGTGGCAATCATGCAACGAACACAACCACTAGATGGCAGCCTTATACAAAAAAACCCTCACTAGTTAATGATAAATGGAAATACTTTTATATTGTATATTAAAAATCTGTTGTTTATGTTGATTGTAACGGTCATCATCTTGTTTTCCCACATCTCATCCAATTATCAAGAAGTGGTAGCCTTTTATGTTCTTTATGAATGAGTGACCCTTTAAATGCGAGTTACATTAGATTACATTTATGCATTTGGCAGACACTTCAGGCTCAAACTGGCTTGCAGTGCATTGATAGTATACATTTTATCAGTTCAAACCCAGGGCCCTTGTTTCACAATTTACAGTTACAGCTAAAGTAAGCTGTTGCTCAATTTTTATTGTATTAGTTTTCTCTCAGTGACTACCAATTAAGTGGATGAGTGTTTAAGGTTCTGTAGTGTGATTTGTATGAAGTAGGCTAGTGCTTAAAGAATAAGACCGAGCTTGCATATATTATTTCACACTTGATAAAAGTAATGTTACAAATCTTTTATTTCTTCTTTTAATTCCACTGATGTGCACTGCCTCAGTTTTATAATGATATATTTATTAGTGGTGTCAAATGATTAATCGCGATTAATCGCATCCAAAATAAAAGTTTTTCTTTACATAATATATGTGTTTATGCGAAGT
>JAUMHP010000041.1:15524541-15548130 GCA_032361065.1 Enteromius trimaculatus | reverse complement strand
GCTTCAGTGGGACTGAAAGAGCTCCAGCACTGGCTCCTCACTGACCGACTGGAGGAGAGTCCTAACTGAGTCTCACAGAGCTCTTCAGCAGCCAGCGGTTGTTCTTCTGCTCAAAACTCACCTTATAAGACTCTACAGCTGTTCTCAGGACCTCAAGCTCCTTCTGTCTCTCCTGGATTATCTGCTGGTTTGTTCTCTGGGTCTCCTCCAGATGTCTCTATATGGTAAAGTCAACATATAATTTGTTAGTCCTTATAGAGAAGGTCACAAAGGACAGTAAAGAAACTATTATTTGGCCCTAAGAACTGTTATTATGAAGAGACATTTAATATTCAGCATAACTGAGTTATACCTGTTTCTCTGTTCGCTCTGCAGCAGCTGATACAGTGTTATGATCTTTGTGTTCGTCTACCATACACATATAACATAAACAGCTCTGGTCAGTACAACAGAAAATCTCCAGCAGTTTATCATGTTGAGGGCAGATCATCTCTTGCAGTCGTCCAGTGGCGTCAGTCATTTTGTGTCGCTTTCCAAAGTGAAATTCTTCATGACGTTCAAAATGAGTCTGACAATAAGATTCAAGACACACCAGACAGGATTTGATGGCTTTGTTTTTGTCCTCAGTACAGACGTCACACTCTACATCTCCAGATTCAGCATAACTTTGATCAGGACGAGCAGCTTGTAGTTTTGTCTTCTTGAGTTTCTCCACCACTTCAGCCAGGATGGTGTTTTTACCTAAAACAGGTCTTGGAGTGAAGGTCTGTTTGCACTGAGGGCAGCTGTAGACTCCCCTCTGATCCCAGTAGTCTATAATACAGCTCATACAGTAACTGTGTCCACAGGTGAGGGCCACTGCATCTTTCAGTAGATTCAGACAGATCGAACACCTAAACTCATGCTGAGCTCCTGAAATCCTGGGTTCTGCCATTTCCCTGAATACAGTTACATACAGCAGCTCAACAACTGTCTAGAGACCATACAAATAGAAGTAGTAAAACACAAATAAAATCATAACACAAGCATGCTGAGGATCTCTTCAAGACTGAGCAGGAACTGAAAAAGATGGTAATAAAAAAAGCTAGGAGTGGTCAGTCTAAAGTACACATGTGAGTGACCTTTGCTCCCTCACATTATTGCAAACACCCTCTCAAAGTTCCTTCAGTTTTTTAATCTTTAATGAAACTTATTTTATTAGGTTAAACTTTGATGTTGGCTTGACAAAGCCTTATCTGAAAGTTTCAAGACTATATATATATATACAGCACTGGAGTGGGACTCATCTTCGACCTTTGTATTCTAGTGTTTTCCTTTTTAATTATTTGATAATTATTCTTAAAAAAAAATTAAACGATCAGTCATTCAGTGTTCCTTTTTTGCAAACATACAAAACTTTGCAAAAATATCATGGCAGATATTATTTACAATTTCATTTTTTTATTCCCTAACTATTTTCTCAAGGTTTATATTTTCAAAACTCTACAAGAATCCAAACAGATCACACTTGTAAGATCACTTATTCCTTCAAAATCTAATCTCATGCTTTTATTACATTTACACATATTTTCATCCACTTAATCATTCTTTCAAAACATAAGATTATTGTAATTATTAAGAACATTTGATTTAACCACCAAAGTAAAAGACTGTGATCTTCTTTGAATTTAACAGTCAGTTTATTCCAGAGCAAGCAATGCAAGATACATGTTTCAAATCACCTTTGTTGCTGAAATAATTGCAGTAATACAGGCAATAATTGTTATGTTTGAAAATACTCATTATTTAACTTGCATAACTCGCAGACAATCCATAATGTTTGTAAAATTATTTATACATTGTGTTCCGGTATCAAATGGTACAATGATGAAGTTATGACATATCCATAAGGTTTTAATAGAGATTAGTGTCAATATGCAGTATGCATATTAACTATTGAATTTTTAAGATGAAAGTTGAATTATAGTAATGTGTGGTCTCTACCATGGTTTTCCTGTTTTCCTTCTTCAAATACTCTGGATCAGAGGTCTTCAACCCTGCTCCTGGGGACCCACTGTCCTGCAAAGTTTATGTCCAACCTGCTTCAGCACACCTGCCTGTGTATCTTCAAGCAATCTTGAGGAACTTGATTGGCTGGCGGGGTAAGGTTTGGGTCAGGATCAGAGCAGAACAAACACCAGGACTGATCACTAAGTCCAAAGTCGGACTTGTCATAACCATCACCATCACTGCTGTAATCATGATCATTATCCCATATCTTCCTGCTGATGCTCTTATATGACACTGACGTTTCCACTTCACCACTCCACTCCACCTCCCAGTAACAGCGCCCATACACACTCTCTCTACACAACACTTGCTGCAGAGTATCAAATCTGTCTGGATGGTCAGGATACGGCTGGACTGTGTCAGTGTAAGTCATCCATACAAATTCATACAAATTGGCAACTCGTAAAATACGTACGATTTAATTGTATCATAAAGAAATCGTGTGAATTTGTGAATTCGAGTGAGGTCGTAAAAAAACAGGATTGACAACCATTGTCTGCTGCTGTGTGAATGCAGCCATGGTGTTATGTTTGCAAGGCTTGATGCAACGTGGCACATAAAAAGAGAGTACTAAGTCATTATAATAATGTCCCCACTGGATGCAACAAATGTCTCATTTGAAATGGCTTTTATTGTTTTGTGTCATAGTGCCGGGACGCGGCATCACGTTACCATAAGAGGCGTAACAGGCGAAACTGAAATTTTAGATGTCATTTTCATTTCATCTTGCATGTAATGTCTGATAATCTCTGGGTCATCATGTCTTGCGAGCGGAGTCCTGCTTTGTATACAGCCTTACCAGGGAAACCTACACTGTAAAAAAAATCTGTAAAATTTACGGTAAATTTAATCTGGCAGCTGTGGTTACCGGAATGTGATCGTAAAAAATATGATAACAACCTTTTAGGTTTTCCGGTTTATGTTAAATGTACAGTTAAATACCATAATTTCATGAACTGATACAATGTTAATATACCAAGCTATTAAAGTAAATCTGTTTTGTAGCTTTGAAATACACTGATAAGCACCAAATGCAGGTGATGATGAGAAGTCACATGATGAATAAAAAAGCCCATCGCAAGCGGCAGTTTGTGCATGAACATAAACAGTATAGGAGGTGCTCAGTGTCATTCACACACGGTTTTTTTTCGTAGCATATTTACAGTTTTTTACTGTTAAAATCACAGCCATTTTTTACAATGTATGCTGTGTCTGACATGGCTTTCTTCCGTGCTAAACAGTATGTGAGGCAAGTAGTATGTCCGAACTCATAGTATTTAAAAAACAGTAGGAAAGAAGTACCCAGATGACCTACTGCTTCAGCCCGAGTTCTGCAGTATGCATAGGATAGACACTTTACTATCCCATGAGACCACGGGAGAGGATGCGTTATATAAGAAAAATGTCAGAAACTGGAGGCTCTTTTCAAGTGTAAGTAACGTTAATGTTACAAGAAAAATGCAGTTCCTTGTGGTTAAATTGCACTTATCAATGTATAATCAAAATGTAAATGTAACAAATCGTTAAGACTCTTTTTCTTTTGAAAGACAATATCTTTATTTATCATGCACTTTTTTGCACACTGTTTACATTGAAGGACAGCTACATTACAAACTGTAAATAAGATTTTAATACTATTTGACAGTATTATTTTGAGACTATTCTGTATAGTCTATGTTGACACTAGTTTCAAAGCTGATTCACTGTAAATCCCAAACCCAGGAAAGAGGGGCTGAGTGAACGTGGTGTGTACTCTGTGAATGAGGGTCATTGTGTCAGAGGCGCTGTAGAAGGACAGAGTTCCTGCACCGTGATCTACATACACTCCTATTCTAGAGGAACTGGAGACTGCAGGGAGAACAGTCTTTTCGTTATTGTGCCAGAACGAGCAGCTGGAGTCAGAGCAGAACAAACACCAGGACTGATCACTAAGTCCAAAGTCGGACTTGTCATAACCATCACCATCACTGCTGTAATCATGATCATTATCCCATATCTTCCTGCTGATGCTCTTATATGACACTGACGTTTCCACTTCACCACTCCACTCCACCTCCCAGTAACAGCGCCCATACACACTCTCTCTACACAACACTTGCTGCAGAGTATCAAATCTGTCTGGATGGTCAGGATACGGCTGGACTGTGTCAGTGTAAGTAATTACTCTGTTACCTTCAGACAGCTGGAGATTTTTATGTACTGTGTTTGAATCCACTGTGAACTGGAAGTAATCTAATGGAAACAAAACACAATCTGCATCTAAATAAGAATATTCACACGGAACAATTGTTAAAGTAATTAAAACATAAAACAACATGGTGTGAGCAATTTTCCCTCTAATTGTTTTTTTTCTGGCTGAGAATCTCTATTGGGTGGACATTTCGGCAACTTGAGCGAAAACATTTAGTATCACTTTTAATTTCAATATATATATTTTATTTGAATATAGTTTAAAATAGATTTTTTTTCCCATGAAGTAAAGCTGAATTGTTAACATCATTACTCCAGACATCATTTTAATATGTTGATTTATAATCAATGTTGGAGAACAGTTAAAATTACTGGAAAGTTACTGAAACAGTAGTATGTTTTGGGACCTGTGATACTTTTTCAGGATTCTTTAATAGATAAAAACGCTAAAAAGAACAGGGTTCGTTCTAAATAGAAATTTCGTTTTACAATGTACTTACTATTCAAATGTTTAGTTCAGTAAATAAAAAAATTATTTTACATTTTTTCAGCTAGGATAATAAAGTGATAGTTAAGACTTATATTGTTAGAAAGATTTCTCTTTTGAATAAAGAATCAAATAAAAAATATCTCACAATTTCCAAAAAAAAAAAAAATTATTTTGTTAAAACAATTAATTAACGATTAATTTTCGACACTGATAACAAATCAGCATTTTAGAATAATTTCTGACAAATAATATGAATAATTATGCTGAAAATTCAGCTTTGCTTTACAGGAATAAATTATGTTTTTTAAAGTATATTAACATTAGATGTCTTACTGATGCCAAACTTTTAAATGTTAGTGTATAATATAATATAATATAATATGAAAAAATGATATTGCTTGCAAATTCACGTTTATAATTTAGACTTAACATTATATAACACAGAATTTCCTAATCCAAACATGCTGTACAGCGTCTTCACATACAGGCAAAACTTACTAGAGAAGTGTGTCATAATAAACTTCTGCAAAGAAATACTATTTAGGCACCAAATCTATAGTGGTTTACCCATGCAATACTTTGGCTTTTACTAGAATTCAACTAAATTACTTATTTTATAATTACTTATTAACTAATTTTTACATTATTTCTTATGCACAATTGCATTAGAGGAATCATTGTCTGTGAGCATTGTTAGGTGTCTTGCAGACTTTTCCTGTTCACTAACCACATGCTTTATCTTAAAACTGCATCAAAACACATCCAAATTTGGAAAGTGTTCTGATCTGCTAAAAAGCACAGCTCACAATCATTTGTGGTTACAATTTACAGTAGGCTATGTGTGGTATTTACAAGAACAATCACTTACAGGAGCTCTATTGATCGGAAAACATTTTTGACAGACTACTGATATCATATGATGAAATTCTCATCATGGCAAATCAATATCTGAACGTAAAGATGTGTGTTTTGTGAGCGGGTGCTTGCTTGTTTGCTTAACTTACACTGCAGAAACTTATCCCTTGTCTTGCATTCAGGGATAGGAATGATCTCAATACATTTTGCTATGGAAATGAAAACACCTTTTTAGTGATAACATAAAATATGTATTTTCAAGGCATAGTTCACTCAAAAAATAATATTTCTGTCACCTCCTCCAAACCTGTAAGACCTTTGTTCATCTTCGAAAAAACAAATTAAGATATTTTCGATGAAATCTGAGAGCGTTCTGACCCTGTATAGACAGCAATTTAACAAATGTTCCCAGACCCAGAACGTAATAATGACATAAATAAAACAGTCCATGTCATCAGTGGATTAACCGTAATTTTATAAAGCTATTAGAAAACTTACAGAGTGCAATTAAGTCACTGATGTCACATGGACTATTTTATTTATGAATGTCCATATTACATTTCCTGAAATCATTTCAGTTGCATTACTGCCAATGCTGGGTCAGAGCTCTCAGATTTAATTAGAAATACCTTAATGCCTGAATTAAATTTGTTATCATCTATGAACTGTTAACAGACAGTACTGTGTCATAAATTAAAGTTTCTACTTTTTTGCTTACAGGTCTGTAGTTATGAGCACAATGATGATATTTTAGACACTTATATTACACATACTTGTTGTGGCCAGACTAAGTCTTGCTATTAGACTGTAATGCATTGCTTATTTCTGAGAATAAATGAATGGTCAGTGCTTTACCTTTATTGTGAATTATTTGTATTTCCTCTCTGCAGAAATGCTCTAGTTTTTCTCTCAGATGAGACACAGATTTTTCAATGTCATCAAAAGTGCGATAAGAACTGAAAGTGAAGTTGAGTGAGTTTGTAGATGCAGGAGGAATAGAGAGAGACTGGAAACTCTACACAGACACAAAAGAAACCCCAGATAAAGATGCAAAAACATTTTTAGATGTTATACGGAAACGTGCTTTTCCCATCTTAAAGACCACTGTCCTGTTTGTTACCTGGAGGAAATGGATGTGAAGGTCTGTGTGTGAAAGCTTGTCCACCTCAGTGTCCCTCCTCCTCAAATCTTCAATCTCCTTTTTCAGTTTCTCTAATAGTTCTTCAGCTCGACTCACTGCAGTCTTCTCCTGATCTCTGATCATCTGTGTCACCTCAGAGCGTCTTTTCTCAATGGACTGGATCAGCTCAGTAAAGATCCTCTCACAGTCCTCTACTGCTGTCTGTGCAGAGCGCTGTTAGGACACACAGAGAGAGAAGCATCAGAATCAGTTCATTCACACAGTCTGTTCTCCTAACTGAGTCTCAAACAGCTCTTTAGCAGCCAGCGGTTGTTCTTCTGCTCAGAACTCACCTTGTAAGACTCTACTATCTCTCTCAGGTCATCAAGCTCCTTCTGTCTCTCCTGGATTCTCTGCTGAAATTTTCTTTGCATCTCTTCTAACTGTGTCTGCAGGAAAAAAACAAATAATCACTTGAAGCTTTATGCAACAAATACGCCTCATGAGATCTTAGCAAGAATTGTTTTCAAAAGTGTCTTTGATTACTGTAGATATGTGATCACGAATAGACGATACGCAGCAAAGCTACTGAGGTTATACCTGTTTCTCAGTTCTCTCTGCTGCAGCTGATACATGGTCATGGTTTTTGTGTTCATCCAACATACACAAATAGCAAATACAGTGCTGGTCAGTACGACAGAAAATCTCCAGTAGTTTATCATGTTGAGGGCAGATCATCTCTTGCAGTCTTTTGGTGGCACTTGTTACTTTGTGCCGCTTTCCAGGGTGAAATTCTTCATGACGTTCAAAATGATTTTGACAGTAAGAGTTAAGACACGCCAGACAGGACTTGATGGCTTTACTTTTCTCCACAGTACAGACGTCACACTCCACATCTCCAGATTCACCGCACTCATCAACATGAGCTACTTGTAGTTTTCTCTTCCTCAAATTAGCCTCCCCTTCAGCCAGCATGGTGTTGTTACCCAACACAGGTCTTGGAGTGAAGGTCTGTCCGCACTGAGGACAGCTGTAGACTCTTTTCTGATCATCTTGATCATCCCAGCAGCCTGTAATACAGCTCAAACAGTAACTGTGTCCACATGGAATTTCCACAGGATCCTTCTGTAGGTTCAGACAGATTGAACAGTTTAACTGATCCTGAGCCACTGAAACACTGGACTCTGCCATTGTATTGCAGACACTCACAAGTACAGATATACTGACAGCAGATCGACATCAGTTTAGTTTCGATTTCACTGAACTGCAACATTTCCTGGTTCCTAAACACATGGCAATGTGGCAGTAAATAAACATGACCACTAGATGGCATATATTGCAATATATTGTACATTACTATAAAAAAATCTGTTTGCTGATTGTAATGATCCTCATCCTCTTCTTTCACCACAGCATTGTCAAGTATTTAAAGCCTTTTTCATTCCTTCTTTGTGAATGAGTGACCCTTTAAATGAGAATTACATTTACATTCACACATTTGACACTTTTGCACAAACCAACTTGCATTGCATTCATGGAATATATTTTATCAGTTCATGCCCAGGGCCACCATGCTCTGGTGTTTAATTTACAGGGAAACTTTTACTTTTATTTTTGGTATTGTTTTTCTCTCAGTGTGATATAAATACACAAATAAGTGGTTGAGCTACATATATATATATTTAGTTTAATCCAATGTATTTATGTGGTTAAGGTTTAAAAAATGAAATGATAAACAAGCACTACTTGTATATATATATATATATACACTTGTAGTAGTAAGTAGCAGATTTTTTATAAAAAAAAGTAACTTGCTTACAGACTGAGTCTCTCTATAGTCACTCCAAAAAGAAAGTAAACTTTAAAATCGCATTATGTGACCCCTTTTAATCACAGAGTGTTGCTTCTGACAAGACATTAGAAGAACATAAGTCCTGGGGAAAATTTTGCTAGCCCAAAACGCAGCATAAAGAGGCTGAGTGAATGTTGTCTGACATATCTCCTCTTACATGCACCACTTTTTTTTCTCACATGGGACACGGATTTACCATCATCATCAAAAGCAAGAACTGACAGTGATTTTGGTTATGTCTGAGTCCAGGATGGACACGGAGAGAGACTAGAAACTCTCCACAGATACAAAGACACAAGAGAAAAAACATCTAAAGACAGAAGCATTTGACATAAACACTCTCTCTAATACCATTGATTCTCACCTCATCCCCTATGGTTGGTAAAAGAAATATAATGCAACAAACTTGTCTGAAAACATTTTATTTCACAGTGTCTGCAGCACAATTGTTCATTATAATCATTATTAAATGAATCTGATTAAACATTTCAGCTCCAATAATATGTAAAGAACAGTTTGTTCCTAATTCGATATCTCACACAGCTTCACAGATGAGTCGTCATAAATCTGAAACCCAGGATAGAGGGGCTGAGTGAACGTGGTGTGTACTCTGTGAATGAGGGTCATTGTGTCAGAGGCGCTGTAGAAGGACAGAGTTCCTGCACTGTGATCCACATACACTCCTATTCTAGAGGAACTGGAGACTGCAGGGAGTTTAGACCCTTTGTTATTATGCCAGAAGGAGCAGCTGGAGTCAGAGAAGAATAAACACCAGGACTGATCATTACGTCCAAACTCACATGTGTCATAATAATCAGAATCTTCTTTATAGTCTTCACGTTTGTCATCCTTGTCATTGTCATCATAATCATCATCATCACTGTCATGTCCCTTCCTGCTGATGCTCTTATATGACACTGACATTTCCACTCTCCCACTCCACTCCACCTCCCAGTAACAGCGTCCACACACTCTCTCTCTACACAACACTTGCTGCAGAGTATCAAATCTGTCTGGATGATCAGGATACGGCTGGACTGTGTCAGTGTAAGTAATTACTCTGTTCCTTTCAGACAGATGGAGGTTTTTATGAACTGTTTTGGAATCCATAGTGAACTGGAGATAATCTGATGGAGACAAAACACAATCTCTAAATCTCAGTTTAAAATATTAATACAAATCAACTGTGTTACAACAAAAACATAAAGCAATTAACCAAAGGCCCAGGGGCAGGGTAATAGGGACTTGGGTAATTTATAGACCCCCACAGCTCAGTCACTTTTTATGTATCGCATTCAAAAGGGCCATCACTTACATCACCAAATTGAATGGAAAACAGACTTGAATATTGCTATCAGACACTGCGATTTTCATTGTAGCAAATCTTGTAAATCAACATCTGAATGTGAAGAAGTGTGTTTGTGTGTGCTTGTTTGTTTAGTAACTTACACTCTAGAAACTCTTCCCTTGTTTTGAATTCAGGTGTGGGAATGATGTCAATATATTTTGCTATGGAAATAAACAGATATATTTTGTATTAATACATACATTATACATTATATCTTAATACATGTTGTATTTTTCTAGTAGATCATGCATTGTCCTGGCTTCAGACTACAAAGCTAAAAAGAGCAAAAGTCAGCAAGTGAGGCAGGAGTGATGTGTTCATTGAGACTACTGTGCCATGTCTACTTTTGTGCTCACCAGTCTATAATTGTGGTTACGATTATATTTTATACAGGACACTTATTTTTTACAATAAAACATAGAATGAACCAGATTTTATGCCAGCCTTTGAAAGCCTTGCTGCATCATTTATTAGAGCAAATGAATGCTTTACCTTTACTATGAATCTTTTCTATCTCTTCTTGGCAGAAATGTTCAAGATGTTCTCTCAGATGAGACACAGATTTACCAACATCATCAAAAGAAAAGCGAGAACTGACAGTGAGTTTGGGTATATCTGTAGATCCAGGAGGAACAGAGAGAAACTGGAAACTCTACACACACAAAGACACAAGAGAAACACCAACGAAACACTTGATCTCTGTACAATTATGTTTCCTAAAGACCACTGTCGTGTTCATCAGATCTCTGTTACCTGGAGGAAATGGATGGGATTGTCTGTGTGTGAAAGTTTCTCCAGCTCAGTATTTCTCCTCCTCAAATCGTCAATCTCCTGCTCCAGACGCTTTAGTCGTCCTTCAGCTTGACACACTGCAGTCTTCTCTTGATCTCTGATCATCTGTGTCACCTCAGAGCGTCTTTTCTCAATGGACTGGATCAGCTCAGTAAAGATCCTCTCACAGTCCTCTACTGCTGTCTGTGCAGAGCGCTGTTAGGACACACAGAGAGAGAAGCATCAGAATCAGTTCATTCACACAGTCTGTTCTCCTAACTGAGTCTCAAACAGCTCTTTAGCAGCCAGCGGTTGTTCTTCTGCTCAGAACTCACCTTGTAAGACTCTACTATCTCTCTCAGGTCATCAAGCTCCTTCTGTCTCTTCTGCATTCTCTTCTGGAATTTTCTTTGTATTTCACCCAGTTGTGTCTGCAGAAAATAATAATTGACGACGGGCCGTTGAATTATTAGAAAAATAATGCACACCCGATGTGGTGATCCGGTCACGACGCGAAGCGGTGTGGCCGTACCACCTCGGGTGTGCATTATTTTTTTATTTTCATGGCAGCGCTGACAACACGCTTTTGTGTGAGCGTGTAACCGTGGTGTGCGTTTGCAAGGACGTGTGATTATTACAGTTAACTATGCGAAGTGATATGGAACTGTAACGCGGTCAAGAGAGCTGCCTGGAACTACTTTCGCTGTGCGTTTCCCTGAAAATAATTGCACACCTCAGAACGTTCATCAGCCAATCAGATTCAAGCATTCAACGGCCCCGTAGTATATATCATAAACCTAATAAATGAAGTGAGCTGCCTTAAGCCTCATGAGATCCTATGAACAGATTTGCAGCACAGCTCATACCTGTTTTTCAGCCCTCTCTGCTGCAGCGGATACAGTGTTGTGGTTTTTGTGTTCATCCAACATACACAAATAACATACGCACTGCTGATCATTACGACAGAAAATTTCCTTCAGTTTATCGTGTTGAGTGCAGATCATCTCCTGCAGTTGTCCAGTGACATCAGTGACTTTATGTCGCGATCCTGGGTGTAGTTCTTCATGGCATCCGAAATGGTTTTGACAATAAGACTCCAGACACACCAGACAGGACTTGATGGCTTTATTTTTCTCCCCAGTACAGACATCACACTGCACATCTCCAAGTTCACCATAATAGTGATCAGGACGAGCAGCTTGTAGATTTGTTGTAATCAGATTCTCCGGCACTTCAGCCAGCATGGTGTTTTTACCTGAAACAGGTCTTGCAGTGAAGGTCTGTCTGCACTGAGGACAGCAGCAGTCTCTCTTCAGATTATCCTGATCCCAGCAGTCCGTAATACAGTTTATGCAGTAACTGTATCCTTCAGTAGATTCAGATTGAACAACTTAACTGAGCAACTGAAATACTAGTTCCTGCCATTGTACTACGTGCACCCACAGAAAGACAGACATAAAACAGCTTAAGCTTTGTTTCGATTTCTTTAAACGGAAACATTTCCTTGTTTCTGACACAGGTGCGAATGTGCTAGTTATATAATAAACACTAGATGGCAGTTGAATACAGAAAGTCACCACACCAGTTTACGAGACAATTATAGATAGATAGATAGATAGATAGATAGATAGATAGATAGATAGATAGATAGATAGATAGTAAACCTAAAAAGTGTGGGTCCAACTTTGTACGTTGTTTTAATTTTGCTTTTCATTTTTAATTGTTAGGCCTATTTGATGATACATTAAACGTGTTTTACATCAACCTTAAATTCTAAACCTCCCGTTTTACTCTGGTGTTACAAATAGTGAATCAACACAAATAATCTCATGTTTAACAGCGCGCCCTCACCACGGAAACAGCAGGAGGAGCGCGCGAGGTTACGGCTCTCTTGGAAGTTTTGCCATTCAAACCCCGCGGGGGCGGAGCTAACAAACCGCGAGCCGACTCGGCGGAGTCACTGCACACTTGGCAGGAGACGAAGCCCTCGCTGTTTACCGAGGCGCGTGTCACACCGGCATACAAAGTGACCTCGAGCCGCGTCTTAATATCCCGCCACGGTGCGCATCGCGAGTCCCGGTGTCACTGCGCCCGGGGAAGATTAAACTTTTTTTCTGCTCTCGTGACCGGCAGCCAGCGGGACATAGGATAGTTTCCAACATCTGTATGGTCTGAAACAAAGACGCGTCTCTGAGAGAGAGAAACAAACTTCAGTCGTCTAGAGATCAGTGTGATGCAGTGGAGGGCTGCATGACACTTTTCACTCTTTTGTGTTACACTTATGATTGGGTTTGTTGACTCCTATGAAGACCTCAGAGACTCATAATCATAAGGACAATGGATAACTTTTTCACCGAGGTAAGTCGTATATGAAAATACTATTTTCATATTAACATAACAAGGATGTTCTGCTGTTTCTGTTCCAGAGAACAAAATATAGGATATGTGTAATACCAAATTGCATGTATATTTCTATGTAATGTTTCTCTGTATTTCTATATTTATGCGCTCAATTGCTTAATGCCAATGTAGTTTGTTTAATGTTCAGGTCTGTGCGCGCACGTAGAGTGTATGTATGTGTGTGTGTGTGTGACCCTTACATCTCTCCCTGGCCAGGTTTTGAACAGTTTTGGGTCATTCCCAGCGGAGCTCCCAGGCATTTCCTCACCTTTCTTCTCGTTTCCAGCTCTATAACCTGTAGCTATTATTATAACTTGTACACTGTGCACTTGCTGAATTAATTAGTGGTGTTTCATTAGTGCCAACCAATAAAAAAGTACATTTATTAGAGGATAATAATAATATATAATATAGTAATAATCAGTGTTGGGTGTAATACATTAATTATTACTTATTAAACAAATTAATTACTGTAATTTAATTAATTTTCCCTTGAAAAGTAATTTTATATAATTTAATTACAGCTATTTCATGATTCAATTTCATTAAAGTCTGCATAGACTGTAGAACAATTCTGTGAAACAGCAGTGCATTTAACATCAAAATGTAACATTTAATGTTAAAAAATCATGTTTTTATTATAAACTATTTACTTTAAATACTTTAGTCCATTTCCAAATAATTTGTGTAATTTTTTATAATTTATAATTTCACAATAGTTTCATGTCTATTCTTGTATTGTTCAGTTGATTAACAGTGTTATGGAAATTAAAAAGTAATTAGTAATAAGTAATGCACTGCTTTTTAGAGTAATAAGTTAAGTAATCTAATCAAAAATGAATCCGAAACTGATAATATATATTTTTAAATGTTATGGCAGTGGTGTAAAATTACATGAATACATAAACATGTTTATTTCAAATGTTTAAATATTTTTTTATTTAATTAAAATTAATTATTAATTAAAACTGAAGCTTTTAAAGTGTATATATATTTTTAAATAATCTTATTATATTTACAATGAATAGAAATTATATGAAAATAAAATAAAGCAAATCCATGAGAGTGTTGCCAAATGGTGATTTTGTGTAATGCTTGTCAGGAATGATGTTGATAGAAATGAGGCAGTAGTATTATTCCTCCCTTATGACTTCTTTGTGAAATGACTCTGAGATGATGATCAGTAGCACAAGCCTCTCCCTTGAGCTAGCGCCACATGAGTCACAAGTGAAGGTTTCTAATGTTGGCTTGAGGTGGATCATTAGTCCTCAGGGTTGTGCTTTTCTCCTGTGAAGGCGTGACTCTACTGAAATAAATCATCTTAATAAAACATACTCACCTGCACCGGCTCAGCAACAGAATTCATATTAGAGTTTAATTAGAACCACAAAAAGCAATGGGCTCTAACTGCAGCATCTTTACACAATAGTGTCAAATATCCGCTGGCTGCTGCGTATCTAGCCTGCGAATCGGTTCTGGACAAAAGGAGCAGTCTTTAAAAAGAGAGAGCAGTGTGTGCAGAAACAGATTCAGCCGAAACATGCGTGTGGAATGTGGGGAAGAGCTGAGCTCATGAATGCCTGTCTCACACACGACTCTTCTACATGACTGACCCTAGCGAGGAAGAAACAGTGTGATTCCTGTCTCACGAACTGCTCTTCTGCATGTCTAACCTCACAGAGAGAGATTACACATACAAATCTGCCATTTTCTCCTGAGTTATGTGTTTTTGGCTTAGCGTGCACACATTTGTGTTTGCAGTTATGGTTGCAGGCCTGCATGTCCGTTTTGTTTTAGGTGTGTTTGTGTGTGGATGTGTTTGCACAGCAGAGGCACCGAGGCTCTTGCCTCTGTGCAGTCTCTGTAGGCGGAGCTTATTCAAAGGTAAAGCTCTTTATTTTCCTGTGAACGGGCCAATCAGAGTCACAGGTACTGTTTGACAGTTGTTTTAGTGCAGAGGAGTGTCGTTCTGGGAAAACAAACAATCCTGGTTAGTCCTTTTTTTTTCCTGAAACAAAAGACCTTTAGAGGATCGGAGATGTTTTGGGTGCAATCGTGAGGTGTCGTGCACTAAGAATTAGATTATAGCTCTTTTCCTGGTAAATTGTTGTTATTTAAGCAGACACACAGATGTTTTGGTTTGCTGACGTCTAATTGAACACCAGCTTATTTATAACGAGCGTATTTAGCACCAGCTACGAGACACATATTAGTACAACAGACGTCTACTGTTTTAAAAAATATATTTTTATTGTTAAAAAAAATATTCTAAACATTTTTAATGATATCCCCCAAAAGGAGTTTTTTTCATAACCTCTGGGGACAATTTTGTCCTTAAAGTGTGGAAAAGTAAACCTCACACACATTTGTCCCCTTGGGTTTCTTCATCTGCTTGGTGTCAGGTAATCCTTCTTGTTACACACACACACACACACACTCACACATGCACGCATTAAATCTTGTGAGTAGCTTAATGATTACACAGCGCAGAGATTCAAAGCTGCCTTTAACAAGAAACTCCGAACTGGAAAACCCCTTGCTGATAAATAGAAATACTCAAAGAGAAACCCGTTAGTGGACTTGGTAGTTTGTTTTTAAACTGTTTGCCTGTTTCATGTTTACGTTAGAAACAATTTACCAAAAAAATGATATCATTAACTCACCCTCCGGTTTCCAAACTATATTACTGTCTACGTTTCTTAAAACACAAAAGGTACATTTTCAAATGTCCTGGATGAATTGGGACCAATTTTTTTTTTCAAAATGCTTAAGTCATACAATGACTTTTCGATAAGAAAATGAGAAATTCAATCTTCAAGTATCAAGTCAGTGAGTTGAACTGGCAAATTGAATCACTTTGATTTGTGAATGAATCATTTAAATTTTTTTTTTTTAAATCAGGTTGAACAAGTCTGAAAAGGATTATTGTTTTGCAAATAGCCAATGCTACTTTCACTGATCTCTGTTCAAGGTTTGAAATATAATGCACATCTTCTCAACAAATCAAATAGGCCTTTTTTTTTACATATTTTGAATCTTGAAAACTTCACTATATGTGATCTTCCAAGTTTCTTGAAGACACATAATATTTTTTTAGATGAGAAATAGACAACAAAGACATGAAATTCAAGCTTTTGCGGCTGTATCAGTGATTTGAACTTGACAATTGAATTAATCTGATGATTTGCGACTGAAACATTTCAAGGTTTAAAATATAATGCACATCTTCTCTACAAGTCAAACAGACTTTCACACATTTTGAATCTTTGAACTTTCCCATTTATGTTAACAGCGTTGAAAGCGTTGACCACTCTTCAAAATATCTCCTTTTGTGGTCCAGAGAAGAAATAGTCATACAAGTTCAAATTAGGATGTGTACGTGATGACAGAATTTTCTTTTTAGGCAAACTATTTATTTAGTCTTGAGTCATATCAATTAACACGCAAAACCTGAATGCTTAATTAGTCTGTTTGTTCCCGAATGACTGAAGCATTATAATTACTATACAAAGAGGAAGAAAACAAGAGGACTTCCTTTTATGATTCATAACATTTGCAATCTTTGAGACTTCTAAACTGGCACCAGGTGCAAAGTACATCCACATTCACACGCATACATGCATGGAGATGGTCTTTGTCTTTGTTCTGTGCGTTTATACAGCTTTCTCTCGCTCGTTCCCTCTCGTTGTGAAGTATAAACACACATTTTTCACCGAAGGACAGAGAGAGAAAATGAGAGTGCTTTGGAAAAGTAGGTCAGGCGGCAATGCAGTGTATATGTGAGCATGTTTGAGGGGGGTTGCTTGGTGAAATAAGTTTGGTTATAAGTTTAGGAGACCGGACCGAGTCAGAACCCCAAGCCCAGCATGTGAGAGAGCTGTAGTTTGGGTCTTTGGATCTGAAGTATGCTGGAATGCCCTTCATCACTAGCCTGCCTTCCTGTTGACCCAAACGATATCTGATCCCTCACTTCCTGCAGCCAAATGAGAGAAAGAAAGAGGGACAGAGAAAGAGCAATGGAGAAGTGTGTGTGTGTGGTAAGCTCTAAACATGCTCAGTAAGCAGCAGTGAGATTACAGAGTAACTCTGGTCTGTTTTATCCTTTACTCCGCCCAGCTTGACCGCCCTCCAAAACTCTGATATTATTTTAAAAGTTTAGATACACAATACAAGGACACACTCAGACATGCATGCGCACGGTGCACTTTTTAACTTCAAAGTGTGGTTTTTCTTTCATCTGAACATGAAACAAAATTAGAAAGAGTCAGTGATGTTTGATTTGGGAGCTTTTGTGCATCAGTTTTATGCATGTGTTGTTTTAGTTGGATTGTCGCTACCCGTTTAAATCTGTGATTCTCTTGAGGCATCTGTTTTAGCGCAGGAAGTCAATATTGGCCAGAAAGCCTGGCAGACATGTACGAAACCATTGAAAAAGTTTGGGGTCAGATTTTTTTTATTTTTGAAGAAGAAAGCAAAAAGCAAGAATGCATTACATTTATCAAAACTTACCATAAATATTTGTACTCATCAAAGCATCTTGAAAAAAAAAACTCAACATTGATATTAATAAAACATGTATGGAAAGCAAATTGGCATATTAGAATAATTTCTAAAGGATCTTGTGGCACAGAAGTGTGTAATTGCTTCTGATCATCCAGCATTTTAAATAATATAATATTATAAAACATTGTAATACAATTTCACCATTTGATTTTTTTTGGAACTGATTGTTTTTTTAACAATATTAATGTGTATTTATTATGTAAATGTAAATCCACACACATGCATATATATATTACACAAAAATATGTTTCTATATTAATATATATTACTATAAAATCTAAATTCTATGAGGGAGTATTTTTTTGTACATAGAAAATATACACAATATTATGCAAAAATGAACAAAGAAATATTTTGTATGCTTCGTTTAATCACGATGAATTGTTTGACAGCACTAGTGAAAACATTCTAAAAAACTGCACGCTGTTTTGTGTAATGAAGTAAGTATCGAGTATTGAAATATTTTTTAGGATTTATTATTGTTGTTTTTTTAGATCTGTTGGTCTAACTTGGCAAAAAACTAGACTGGCCAGTTTCCAGATGGATTGAAGCATTTACATGACATGTTATTGCTGAAATTAAGTTTTTAAGTGCTTATAAACACATTTAGGTTTCAAAAGGTACAGTTGGAAATCAGTGTGAACATCTAAGTTGTGTGAGCATGTGTGTGTTGTGGTCATAAACTTGTTGAGCGGTTGTAATCTTATAATGTTTGCAGATAAACACGAGACAAAAGCTGCTTAACTTGAAATATGCTTCTGTCAAGGAAACACAGACACACACACACTCAAGTTCAATGCCTCAACCTCCAGATGGATTCCTGGATGTCCCCAAAGTGAGGATTTGTAATACTTAGAGGAGCATTTTTGTCCATTTTGTAAATCCCCACATACTAATGTACAATTCAAAAGTTTCTTAACATTATTGCTTAATATTATTTAGAAAGATTTGCCACATGTTAACACAGTCAGATGTTGGGAAACAGTATCACAGTGCATCCTGGTTTACTGCAGAGATGGTGAATTGGATTAGAAGCCTAGAATTCCTGAGATAAACTTGGTTTAGGGAGGAAAACAGCTTCCTGTTTGTGTAGGCTAGAGATGCGCTAACTTAATGGGGCTGACTCTGAGTTTTGAGATTTTAAATTGATTTAAATCTAGAGTCAATGCAGTACAGACTTGATTTCTTTTTATACAGTAAACTGACTGTTCATACACAAAACACTTGATGTGAAATCATCTGTATTGTGACTGTCTGCAAGCGGTGTCATGCTGCTTATCAGAAACAATCAGTCATCTTTAATAGTCAGATTCCTTTTATATGAACACAGTGTGTAATATAGTGATCCCATTGATAAAATCATCTCTCGTTCATTCTTGCTCTATTTTTGTGTTGTTTTTCTCAGTTGTGTCTATTAGTTTTTTTACAACTACCAACATGAGCGAACCAGTGGCAGGTTAACAGAACCTTAGGCTGTTAGAAACCACGAAGATGTGCATGTGACAGTAATCAGAGAGAAAATGACTTAAATTGTCCATTTCCTCTACAGACTTATGTCTTTTGTACTAAAGCAGTTTTTCTGTGGTTACTGTGGCCTTTTAGATCAGAGTAAACTGTGGATTTGTATTATTTTTATTAGAATAATCTTTACGTTTGGGCTGCAGCTAACCACTAATTTAACTGATTCGTCTGTTGAATGATTATATCTGTTAAAAATGCAGGTTTTATTTTCAGTGTTACAAATCTGAATTGAAGACGATAACAAAAAAGATCAGTCAGTGTTGCTCAAACAGTATTGTGTTGACACCATTCCAGTTAAATCAATCTTGGAATGGTTTAGCTACTTGTAGTTGTTTCTATATATTATGCTGGGTTAGTAAAAAGTGTTCATCTGTGTGTGTGTGTCCAGCTGCACAGCTGTTCTGTTGCAGTTTAATTTGATCATTCAGCAGTTCTGTGTGTGTGTGTGTGTGTTTCCATTCTTCTAAGCTATAAAGGACTGTTGAGTTTATGCCACTGCGTTAATAAGTGGTTGAGAGAGAGGATGACAGGTTAACTGATGTATCTTGAAGATTTAAAAATCCTAATTACTGTTCTTAAGAGTGATTCACAAGGCTTTTTGTAAGTATTTCAAATTCCACAGTCTGAATGTAAAACATGCATCTTAAAAGTTGTTGTTTGTACATAATCACTTTGTTGTGTTCGTGTTGTATTTGATTTACAGTCTGGGTCTGAGGTTTTCATGTGGGAAATTAAAAATTCAGTGCATTTGTAATATAAACAACTACAATACCCATAATGCAATGTGGCATTGGACCGAACACAATGCTGCAGTGTTTGATTTAGTGCTGGTAGTATATGTGTGTGTGTGTGTGTGTGTGTGTGCATGTAAGTGGGGAATGGGGTTAAAGTTCAACTATGTCTGTTTCATTGGGGCCTCACAGCTAGTCATGCCTGTTCAGATCACCATGTGTTTCTTCCATCAGCATGTACACTTATAGTGTGTGTGTGTGTGTCTGTGTGTGTGTGGCTTATAAGAGAGAGGGAGGAATTTGCTCTAATGAGCTACAGTTATTGGTAATTATACCTTTTTTGACCTAATGAGGGGAGCATTCTAGAAAAAAGATACTCAAAGGTTGATCTTTCATTTTTAGGAGACTTGAAGAAGTTCTTAGTTTCAAGTTTCAACTTTGTCTTCCTTAGGAGAAATAGACAGAGTAAAAAGTTTAAAGCTGCATAGTTCATGTAGATAGCATAGCTTAGATCATTTGGTCATGGATGAATTCTGAAATCTCTCAAATTTGATCGCAAACTTTGGTACTTAAGCAAAATAGAGCACAGTTTGAGACTTTATTGAGATAAGACGTTGGCATATTATGAAACTACATGAGACACATGTGCAACTACAATCTATAATTACAAATACCAAGATATAAAGAGCTACAATTACAAATACCACATATTTTTAACACAACAGTTGTTTGTATTTTACCGTTGCTTCTAATTGTTAGTGATTTATCTGTACCGCAGGATGTTCTCAGTGTCAGTTTATAATTTCATTTCAGAATCCAATGTGGTTTTTGTGTTCTGCTATTGTTCAGTATGTTGCTAACCAGCGTTTGTGTGTTTGACAGGGTTGTCGTGTGTGGCTCTGGGTGGAGGATCATTATGTCCCCAGTACCGTGGACTCATGCTCTGGTGGAGTGGTGGTCTTTAACACCGACTATGGACAGGTAAGGGGGGGTGACAGTGTATGCATTACACAGAAACAGTGGCTTAACATCTGTTCTGTTCACCTCAGATCAAAACGCACTGCTGAACAGGTGTCGTGCTCTCATTTTACGCAAACACACACTTCTCTGTGTACCCGCCTGTTCGGAAGAGACCAGCAGGCTGCTTGTTGTCATGGAGCCAGGCACCGGGTACACAGAGGTGACCATAAACTCAGTTAAGCCTGTTTCTCAACTGAGCACTGTGTTTGTGTTTTAATGTGCGTTTCTTGAGTCTGTTTCTCATCTTCTCGCATGTATATATTTAAACGCACGCAACATGCTTGTGTCTCTGGCTTCTGTTTCTGGTCTACAGAACAATCAGCGGACCATTTGCTACCTCCTAGAAGGGATCAGGACCTGTTTAGTTTATAATGTGCATTTTAGTACATTCAAACATTGGTTTAAGTTGTATTGGTTTAATTAAAAAGCATTAATAAATGTGCTTTAAAAAAAAAATTATTTTGGTAATGTTCAGTCAGCTAAATAAATGATCAAAGAAATAAAATAAATGCACATTAAATATAAAATATGCTGCAAAAAAGGGCTTAAACCTATGAAAGCCTGTTTTTGCAACTAAATTAAAAAAAAAGGTTATTATGACTTTTAATCTCACATTTCTTACAGTTTTCTCAGAATTGTGTGATACAAACTCACAATTCTGACTTTTTTTTTCTCAGAATTGTGAGATATAATATACAGTACATATAATATATTCAGGCTTTTATATAAACCAGTCTGAGCAGGTTTGCTGGTCTTAAATGATTTAAATAGGACCCTATGATTTTTTTGCAATGCATAAAACAAGGACACAGTTTTATTTACTACACACATACTGAAGTGTATGAGTACATCACTGCCATGATAGTACAACTACTAATAGAATTATTAAACCCTTATTTTTAAGGAATATTTACCAGAAAAATGTTAATTCATAACATAACACACACACACACACACAAAATAAAAAAAGTATTTAATTGGGTCTTACAAATGATTCCAGGTAATTAGACTTGCTTTTTGATTATTTTCTTTGAATGAATGACGCATTTATATATCGCTTTACTGTGTATGGCCATACACCCAAAGCACAGTCATGTGGGGGGGTCTCTCCTCAACCACCACCAGTGTGTAGCATCCACTTGGATGATGCGACGGAAGCCACAGGACAGGTGGAGAGGAGAGAGAGTCTCATCCAAAAGACGGTTTTCATTCATACAGACTGTAGGAATATTTAAAAGAAAAAAAACAATATCCAGAATAATTTAAATAGAAAAGGGGGGTTAAAATAAATAAATAAATATATATATATATATAACGGATTTCTTAGGGCTAATCTCCCAGTCTAAACAAACTGGTGCTCAGCTGGTTTAGCTTGTCTTCAAGCTGGTCTAAGGTCTAAAACCAGCAAACAGACCAGCTTGAGCAGGCTAGGTCCAGACCAACAGACCATTTTAAGCTGGTTTAAGCTGTTTTTTTTTTTTCAGCAGGGGATTTGAAGAGAAAAGGTATCATGTGAGAGTCTTAAAACTAGTTGAAACTTGAAACCAGAAACAACTGCATCAGTGTGCATTAATACTGAATTTGGTTGTTGTGCCATCATGGATGTATATGTATGCATTGCATATATCAGCTGTTTTACAATGCCTTTTAATGTGGGCCATCCAATCAGATTTTGGAGCGGTAACACATAATAGCCCTTTACATTTTTGTTTTACTTTCTTTGTATATTGCTTTTTTTTTTTTCTTTTTTCTCTCTTGTGATCATTACACAGATGAAAACAAATACTGAGAGCTGTGTTGTGAATGTGTGTTTTGTTCAGGTGTACACTTACAAACAGAATGCCGTAAGCAGGCAGAGGGTTTACCCAATGCACAGCAGCAGTATCAGTGGGGTCGAGGACATGGCAACCCTACAGGACCTGCACGACGGGGCCATTCTGCACAACCTACAGCTCCGCTACACACAGAAGAGCATATATGTGAGCAAACTCAAAGCATAATCACCCACACACACACTCAATATAGCTTTGTTTGATATTCATCAAGTGTGCATTTTTACAAATGAGTGTGTGTGCGTGTAAGAGTGTGTGAATGTTTCAGCTGTGGTGAAAGACGCAGTTGTCAAGGATACAGGGTTGTTGTGCAGGTGGCTGGATGGCTTTCTGTTCTTTAATGTGTCAAAGTAAAATATATTTGCTTAATTGCATGTCTTTATCCCGTTCGCTCTTTCTTTATACTGCCTCTTTCAGCCTTTCCTTACAACAGTGTTCTGTGTTCTTCTTTGGGGCTGGTTCAACTGTGTTAGGTATGTGTGTGTGTGTGTGAGTGTGTGCACTGTCGGGATGTGATCTGTGCCAAAAACAGTCCAGTTCCAGGTTTCCAGACTGACTCTAAGGAAGAGAGTTAACATGCTACTGCTGACTCTCAGAAGTCTTTATTTCCAAGCATCTGCATCAAGTCCCATTAATACATAGTGATTCTTTGTGTGCGCATTTAGGGGGATTTAACATCTGTCTGGTTAACATCTGTTTACACGGCTGTGTAGTTGGATTTAAAGGAATATTTCACTTAGAAATTGTCTCGCCCTCTCGTTATTTCAAACCTCTTTTCTCTTTCTTCTGTGCATCAAAAATGAACATATATATATATATATATATATATATATATATATATATATAT
>JAUMHP010000041.1:15447948-15499308 GCA_032361065.1 Enteromius trimaculatus | reverse complement strand
CTCTCTCTCTCTCTCTCTCTCTCTCTCTCTCTCTCTCTCTCTCTCTCTCTCCCTCTCTCTCTCTCTCTCTCTCTCTCATATACAGTAAACACATATACAGCTTACTCTCTCAAAAATTTCAGCCATTTCTCTTTTATTATCAGAATTATTCATGGGCGTTTTATTTAGTTGATGTAATAATAAATGTTGTTTTATAGAGGGAATGTTATGCCCGTTCTTTGAAGAATTCTTTTCTCTCCTAATTTCCATGCTTTTGCATTCATCTAGAGCTGCAGGCTATCTTAGAGCAGAGCGTGTGTGTTTGTGTAAGACGTGACCTACATACAGTTTTATTATGCTGTTTATGATGGTGTTGGTATTAGATTGGTTGGTTAAGCGCTCACCTGCTAATCTCACTAAACGGGAAACCTAGAGAACATCAGCAAGAGACTGAAGTTCAGAGCGGTCGCCTTCTGTCTGACCGAAATATCATGCTTTTACATTAATTAATGGATTCCTAAAAAGGATGGATTTGGGCTTCACTCAGATTTTAAATAATTCAAATAATACTAAATGTAATAGTTTTTATCACAATGATATGACTGCAGATAGTCTAATCGGGTCGTCATGCATAATTTCATGTTGTATTACTCATCTTTTTTTTTAGTGTGATTTTTAAATCATCTTTTCCAGTTACACTCAATTTAATCATTTTGTTACACAACCCAGACAAAATGTCCATGTTTACTTTTATTCTTCTGTTATCATTGCTAGAGGGATATAAGTCTAAAAGGAAGCAATTTGCACAATCAACCATCAATAATCAGCTTCAGTTTCAGGTCAGAATCAGATGACTCTCACACCTTTAGTGAAGGTCTGAACAATGTAGCCTGTGTTTCAGAGAATCATAAATGGCTATTATACCAATCCTATCATGCCTTCTCGTCATGATCTTTGCTGCAGGCCAGTAAACTGAACTCTCTGATGGAACGGCAGGTCAGCAAGTTTGTGACTGTGGGTCTGTACCAGATTTGACAAGCTTGTCTGAGGTCCTTCTGCTGGGTAGAACCCCCTCTAGCTTTCCTAAAAATAATAAATAAATAAAGATGTTGAATATAACCTGTATTAAGCAAGATGCTGGGAAGCATTCCTTGGGGCTAAATCCATGTCAAGTGTGTTGTTTGTGCAAGTCTGGCTTTGGCTCTCCTGGCAGTGTTGATGGGAGTTCAAGAGAGAAAGATACGGATATGTGAAGAAATAATATTACATTTAAATAACTGTTTTCTCTTTTATTATTTAAAAACACAATTATTAAACTGGAAATCCTTCTAATATGCAGATTTATAATAGATGTTGGAAACAGTTGGGCTACTTGATATTTTTTGAGTCATATGATAGCCTACTTTTCAGATTTCTTAAATAAGTGGAAAGGAAGAAAGTATCAGGATGTGTTAAATGATAGTAAATGCTTGTTAGAAAAGATTTCTATTTTGAATAAATACTGTTATTTTTAACTTTTTATTCATCAAAGAATCAAAGGAAAGAGTCGCAGATCACAAAAAACAAACAAAAAGGGCACATCACTGATTATAAAACAGCACAATACAATGATTTTGGATTTTCTTTAATTCTAAAATCATTTCTGGAGTAACGACTAATGAAAATTCAGCATCCAGTTAAAATATACATTATAGAAAGAAAGCAATTATATTTTACAGTATATTAAAAGAGCAAATGAAATGATATTTCACAATATTACAGCTTTTTTGTGTTTTCATCAAATAAATACAGCCTTGGTGAGCATAAAAGATTCTATTAAAAATCATATTGATCTCAAACCTTTGAACAACAGTGTATATATTTTTAAAAAGTGAAAAAAAGCACTTATTTACAAACTTTTTCTTTTGAACAAACTTTGGTCTGTCATTTTCTCTTTATGACTTTTTAGGAGTTTTAGACAAATCTTTATCGGCCAGTTTTACTGATTCTCTTTCATTTAAAAGCTCTTCTTGCATTCACCTTTATGGCTTGAGCTTTGACCTGTAGTGCATTTCAAAACCCCTTTTTTTCCCAAAACAGTGAAGACAACTGTACTGCCGGCTGCTTTGAGCTCTCTTTAACAAGGTGTTTTCTCTCCCAGATCTGGCAGAATTCACACAGCGTTCTCTGTGAACCCAAGCATGTAAATCCCACAGGGTCGACTGTTTCTGAGAAACCTTGCATCAACAATCCTCCCACGCTCATTTGTTCAGATCACATGCCGCAACGTGCCAATTCTAATGAACCGATTGTCCGAAAGCCACTAAAGCATTGCGATGATATCTGCATGGTTTCTAAATGGGCTTCAGAGACCCATGTTTGGCTGTTTATTTTGAAAGGCAGCCATTTCTATCAAAGTGGCCAATGAGTTTGTGTTTGGTGTGTGTGTAAGCTCTCATGGACATGCATATGTTATCTTGGTTTTGATTTGATTATGATGGAGTGTATGCTCAGGTTTAGGGATATGCATATGTTATGTTATCTTTGAATGTTCACGTATGCTATGTAAAGCTTAGTGTAGATTGACCTAGTAACCCAGTTTATGGCGTGACGTTTTCTGTGTTTTCCCTCCAGGTCTCTGCATGTGTGTACAATCAAATCTTCTTTTTATTTTGAGTGCAGAAATGTATTTAAAGTCCCCCCCCCCGTTGTTCATAATGGAGAGAGAGTCTCGTGAGAAAAGGGCCTCCATGTCTTCATTTCCTGCGGGTCTCTGAGGGGGCCACCACGCCTATGTTGCCATGGATATCATTTGTGATATTATTTTGGGATGCAGGCATGCAGCGTGTTTGGACTTGTGTTTCTTTACTAGAATCCATCAGCCACACTAGCTCTACACTGGATAATTTCGGAAAAGATTTGGGAATAATTAAAAATATTACTTTGATCCTATAAGTAATTCTGTTTTCCGCTGTGTATTTTGTGTGAGTGCAAAAAGAATTTACACCTAAACATAATGTGGCAATCTGATGTTGGATAATCTGGGTGGAAAATGTAATTTCAATGCGTGTTTATTTTTAGTTATATTTTAAAAAGCTCCTGTTTTTTTCCCCTCATTATTTGGCATGCTGTTGTTATTATCAAATATTGTTGTTTATGATGAAAGCTCATGAAAACAAATAAATATTACTAATAATATTGCTTGTAATATTACGCCGTAAATTAAAAAAGTTAAATTTCTTAATTTTCAGATGTTAAACCATCTAGCTGTGGTTTTAATCGCATTAAGTCGTATTGTGATTTCAGTTTTATTTCAATGCAAAAATGAGTTGTGAATTCTGATGCTAATTATTGATTTTTTTTACCACCTTAACTCATGTGTTTGTTCCTCTGTTTATTTGTCTTGTCAAAAATTGCTCCTTGTGTTAATTGTGGGACTTCTAAACGTCAGGAGTATGTACATGGCATAAAAGTCTTAATGTTTTAAAAACGTTTAGTGTACTAGTGTTTTGAGTGACTGGATGACTGTCCAACTTGAATGCTTCTTGGAGGGCTTTTACTGGCTACTGTTTCTACATCCATGTACTGTAGAACTACAGTGTCTGATGAAAAGCAGCAATGATGAGAGTTTAGTTTGTTTAACCTTTTTTTTTTTTTTTTTTTTTACAGGTGATATCACCCAGAAGGGCTACGAGAAGAAAAGATCCAAACTTTTACAAGCTTACCTACCTCACACACCAGGTAACACACACACACACACACCAAGCAGCAAACGATTTTTATCGTGTTAAGTTTACATTTGTCCTACTGTGTTTGTCACAGGGGCAGAACGCCGCATCCCTGTAACACCATCTTCATCGTCTTCCTCATCCTCCCGTTACCAACGCAGACGCTCCACTGGCACAAGGGATGAACGTTACCGCTCAGGTGAAATAAAGGGCACGCACAGAAAATCTGATATCCAGGAAACATAATCCAAGCTCTTTGTAGTTTATGCCATAATTCCGGTTAACAGATCAGCAGCACCAGCTCATGTTTAGAAAGTGATTTTATTTTTGGACATTTTCAACTTTTGATTATTTCTAAATTTATATAAACCACTCTTGATTTCTTGTTTTTTATGTTTATAACAAATTATATAGTTATTTATTAATATCATTACATTTTGAAATATGGTTTAATGCAACAGTTCAGTGAACAAGAGTGTTTTGTTATTGAAATCAACTGAATGAAGCCGTTTTTTTACTTTACTTTTACTACACTTATTGTAGATCAAGTAGACCGATAACTACAGTATAACGATATATACTGCATGTTTGGTGAAAAATTTTTTAAATTAATTTCAAAATTAAAGACTAACAAGGGCTGTATGTAAAAACTGTCATTTAAAAGCTTTGCAATTATTTTAATTATACTTGTAAATTACTGGTACCGATAACCATAAAAAAGCAGATAATTTGGTCAACCCCTAAATAGAACAAATCGGTTGAATGGATGGCCAATGACTTGCCACCACATACTGGTGTTTTTATTTTTATTTTCAGCATTTCATATTTCTGTTTAGACAATTTTTAATTTAAAACATTATTATCATAACACTTTGTGCAATTTGCATCCATAAATACTGGTTGAGCTATATATTTATTCATTTAATTTAACACATTTTGAAAATATTTATTTACTGATGAAATGTATGAATTCAACAAAAGTATGTTTCAGTATTTAATAAGGTTAGAAAAAATGCCCGTATAATGGTAAAAATTCTCCAAGTCAGAAATATAGCTCCTTTATGGGAAAATTAATTACTGTCACTAAAGTACACGTATATTTATTACTTGAACTTGTTTAAAATGTATTACTAAAGATACTACTGTCTTTAATTTTTTTTTTTTGCGTTTGTTATAATATGTTGTAATGAATACATTTAGGAAGGTTGTACTGTATCCTCAGAGCATGTGATTGGGCTTAGATGAAGCTAACCACTGTATAAACATTCTTCCTAATCCTAAGTCAACCTCTGAACTGGCTAGAAAAAGAGCAACTATACTGAACTTTATTCCACACACACGCACACACTGTACATTAACACTAGACGCTTTTGCACTCTTTATGCATGTCTACTTCTCATAGATGTTCACTCAGAAGCAGTTCAGGCTGCGCTGGAGCGACACAGTGAGAGAAAGATGGCTGTGCTGTTGCCATCCAAGCGGCAGTCGCTCATCGGTCAAACCTCCATGGACACGTACACACCTCCAGGTGTGTGTGTATATGTGCATATGTTTGTGTGCAATAGCGAGTGAATAAGCATGTTTTTGTGTGTGTGACTGTTCTCTCTGTGTCTCTGCAGACTCGTCCTCCGGCTCTGATGCTGAGGGGTCTCTGGGGAGGGCAGGAGGTGTCAGCGTGGACTCCTGGATCAGCAGAGCTCTCCATGGTTCACCTTCAACATCATCGTCATCGTCGTCACACAGCAACAGCTCTGCTAATGCAGCCAGACTCGCAGAGACCAACATGCATTCATACGGCAGTAAGAACGCCTGCAAATATTCACAAGGCAGCGAAAAAACACAGACACTGAGAATCAGTCATGTTTTTAAAAAAATTAGTCTTTAGGTCAGTGTCAATCAACAAAGATTTTACTTTAAATATTACTGAATACATAGGAGAAACAAGTCTCTCATGCTCATGCAAGTCTTTTGGGCTTTTCCCTCATTAAGATTATGTAATTTTAACAGGTAACAAGCTTTACCCAATCAGAACCTTGCATCATTTGTCTGCATAATTTCAACCAATCAGCTCCTCGTGTCTGGCTCACTTTAACCTATCATTTCTATTTTCCCAACCAATTTTAGTCAGCTTCTCACGCACAACTCGCTTGATATAAAATAAGACTTTTTTGGCACATGATAAGAGTCTTTCTTAAACTTCCTTCCCTAATCTAAATCATCTCACTTCAGCCAATTGGCTTTTCATGCTCAACTAAATTTAGCCAATTAGATCTTTGTGCTCAACTCAGTTCAGCCAACCAGTTCTTTATGCCCAACCAATTTCAGCCGATTGGCTTAGAATGTTCAACTTATTCTAGTAAATGAACTGAAATGTTCCATTTTCCATACATAACTCAAACCATCCAATCAGCTTCTTGCATAGCAAAAAGAGTTGTTTACTTGAGAATTTACTGTTATTATGACTGCTATAAGTTAGCTTACTGATTTCTCTCTTTCAATTTCTCCCCTCAGTCGGTCCGATGTCTCACCTGTCTCTAAAAAGGTGGGGCTTAAGAGAAATGGGTGTTTCTGCTGAGAATGGAATAGTTGGCAGGCACTCCAGTGACTACCAATCGGATCGCCCTTGGTCATCTCTGGATTCTGAGGGTCAGTATTTCATGTTTTTTTGGGCTAAAGACTTGCTTGACAATAAAAGGCATAGTTCACCAAAATATTTAAAATGCTCTCATCATTTATTCACTCTCAAGTTCCAAAACGGTTTGATTCCCTTTTGGTGTGAAACTCTTTTTTTGTTGTATTACTATACTGATGAGTTAACCTGTTTGTGTACCACAGACAGTCTGTCGGCCCCACCTGACATCACCAGCTACATGCCAGACCCCGCCCCCATCTTTGTTCAGCGTCCACAGGTTGCCATGATAACCAGGCCCCCGCCCAAATATGGCAATGCTGAACTGATGGAGACAGGAGATGGTGAGTGTGTGTGCAGAGGTTTTTGTTTTTGTGTGCATGTTTATACCAAAAATAATCAAGTTTAACATCTATTATGTTTGGAAGCTATTCAGTATGCATTAATTTAAAATGACAAAAGAAATACTATTTAATTCAAATGAGTTTTACTGTTATTACTATTGTGGGAATTTGTATTTGTAGTGTAATTGCGTATATGTGTGTAGGTGTGCCTGTCAGTAGCCGCGTGTCGGCGAAGATCCAGCAGCTAGTTAACACCCTGAAGCGACCCAAGAGAAGACCCCTTAGAGAATTCTTTGTGGAGGATTTTGAAGAACTTCTGGAAGGTAAAAATGCTTTCCCTTCTTTTTGCTTCGCCTTGTTTGATTTCAAAGATGAATATACTGTAACTGTAAAAGCCTGCACAAGTTCACAGAAACCCTTCTTATGCTTCCACAGTTAATGACAGGTTAAAGGTCTTGAAATTCATTACTCTCATATTAAACGCTCCACACCTGGCACAGAGCAATTTAATTTGATCTATCTATTTTTAGGATATTGAGGTGAAGTGCTTAAAGGGATAGTTTTGATAGTTATACCAAAATATAATGTCCTGTCATCATTTACTTACCCTTGTGTTGTCTTCTGTCATGAGGTTGAGTAAAAAATTTGTGACGGATTTTAATAAAAGAAGTTTTATTTTTAGGTTTTCTATTCCATGATGATATAGAACATGGGTCACATCAACATGCAAAATGTATCGCTAACCTTGCCTTGACATGTGCAGTGCAACAGCCTGATCCTTCTCTGCCACGCCCAGAGGGGGCGGAGTCAATCCTCATACAAGGAGAAGAGCTCAACGGACTGAAGAACAGCCCCGCCTCCCTGGAAGCAGCCCTTCTGCGCTGGGGAGCCATTGCACCCAAAGCTCCCTGTCTGACCACAACACACAGCAATGCCAAACAGCCATACACTCTTACATATGGTACACAGGCATATATTCATAGCAATTCTTTGTCTTTGTTTAGAGTGTGTATTTACATCTCTTTGCTTCTGTGGCCTGCAGGCAAGCTCTGGTCCAAAAGTTTGAAGTTGGCCTATAACCTTCTCCACAAACTAGGATCCAAACAAGAGCCGATCATTCACCCTGGAGACAGGGTAAGAGAGAAATTCTAGTGTATTTTTTTAACGCAAAAGTTTGGAATTCATCAAATAGTCCCCAAAGGATTCCACAAAAATATTAAGCAGCAAAACTGTTTCAAAAATTGTGAATGTGACATGAAAATTAAGTTTTAACATTTCTTTTAAATTGCAATATTTCACAATATTACAGTTTACTGTATTTTTGATCTACTGAATACAGCTTTTGTAAGCTTAAAAGACTCTTTTCAGAATCATTTAAAAGGAAATTACTGACCCAAAACTTTTGTGCATAACTCTATTGTAAAGAGTTATATTTACAAATATATACACACTATACAGACATATATTCAAAAACTGATGAAGAATGAAGTCTGTGTCTTTGTGTGTGTGTGTGTGTTTTATTGTAGGTAGCATTGGTTTACCCCAATAATGACCCAGCAGCATTTATGGTAGCGTTTTATGGCTGTCTTTTGGCTGAAGTTGTTCCTGTCCCGATCGAAGTACCACTTACAAAGAAGGTAATTTCCAGCAATTGCACATAAGCTTAGGTAGGACTGCACATAATGGGAATAAACTTTTACAGTTTTACAATTAATTTTACAAGAACAAATTTGCCTGAGGTGTGCCCTTCTTCTCTCCCCCCTTTAAAGGATGCTGGGAGTCAACAAATTGGTTTCCTGTTGGGTAGCTGTGGAGTTGCTGTGGCATTAACAAGTGATGCGTGTCATAAAGGTCTTCCCAAGAGTGCTAGTGGTGATGTCATGCAGTTTAAAGGTCAGAGACTTCACAATGTTTGTTAAAACCTGTCTTTATCAAGAAACATTGTTGTGTGTTAAACATATATGTGTGGTTTTATCCATTTTGTATGTGTTTGTGTGTGTGTGTGTGCGCGTTATTGTGTTTGTGTATTTAGGCTGGCCAAAGTTGATCTGGGTGCTGACTGATTCCAAACATTTATCAAAACCCCCACGAGAATGGTTTCCTCTCATTAAAGATGCTAACAATGACACAGCCTACATAGAGGTAACAGACCGTTTGATCGTGTGTGAAAGATAATATTATTTTTAATAATCCACTACAGCTCAGAGTTTTTTTTTTTTTTAAATAAATAAATACCTTCATTTATCAAGGACACATTAAATCGATCAAAAGTGGCAGTAAACATATTAAAATTATTAAAATTTCGGTTTTGCCATCTCAGGGAAAAAATGTGTATATATAGTGTATATATTTTACAACATCAGTGTTTTACTGTATTTTTGTTCACATAAATGAACACATAAACAAACAGTGTATATATAACAATATATTTTTAAATATAATGCACTTAAATTTGTATTTATATGGCAGATCTTAAGGCTGCTTAATATGTAAGGGAGCTTGAATTGTAGTTCTTTGGCAATACATTGATTTTATTGCATTTATAATGAGAGTGGCTGTGTTTTGTGGTTGGCTGACAGTATAAGACCTGTAAGGATGGGAGTGTATTGGGAATAACTGTAACAAGAATGGCGATGCTCACACACTGCCAAACACTTACACATACCTGCGGATACAGCGAAGGTGAGAGATCAAAATATTGCAAAAAAAGAAAAAGTACTGTGACAACTTTATTTCTAAGTGGCTTGTGTTTGTTTGTGTTTCAGCCGAAACTATGGTGAATGTGTTAGATTTTAAGAAAGGCATTGGCCTTTGGCACAGTGTTCAAATGGTAATATTTACTGGATATTCTAATTTATCTGATTTTTCTATAGCATGTGTTTTCTGAACACTACTTTTTCTCTCTCTGTAGAGTGTGTTGAATATGTTACACGTGGTCAGTGTTCCATATGCACTTATGAAGGTGAATCCTCTGTCCTGGATCCAGAAAGTCTGCCACTACAAAGGTACACGCATACAAACACACGCTTTTTGAATGGTGTACCCATCACTTCCATGTTCAAAGATCACACAAAGTCTACTGTATAAAACACCAACACACATGGTGTTGCACATTCAGTTCAGTAATCGGTCTCTTTCCATGTGTGTGTGCAGCTAAGCTGGCGTGTGTGAAGAGTAGGGATCTACACTGGGCTCTGATGGCCTACAAAGAGCAGAGTGACACCAACATGAGCTCACTGCGAATGCTGCTGATCGCTGATGGATCAAACCCCTGTGAGTGTGTTCATGATGAATCAAACCACCTAGAGTGCGTGTTAACTATGAATCAATGCGTGTGAGTGTGTTATTTTGTAAATCAATTCTCTGTCTTCCATTCCCAGGGTCAATATCCTCCTGTGACGCGTTCCTGAACGTGTTTCAGAGCGTGGGCTTGAGGTCAGAGGTCATATGCCCGTGTGCTGGCTCCCCCGAGGCACTGACTGTAGCTGTGAGGAGGTATAAATACACTCTTTGCCCAGGAGGCAAACATGTGTACACGTCATTATTTTGCTCAAGAATCTGTTTTCAGTTTAAACTCATTAAAATGGGAGGTTCTGTCTTTTGTGGTCACACATTACAAACAACATAACCAGGCCTACGCACATTCATGCAGAAAGACACACAAAACTATTAAGAAATACATCTGACTCTGATTTTAACATCACGTAGTGAAAACTGCTCGGTTCTTAATAAATAATTAAAATATGTTTAACTGGGTTTGTGTGTGGTCTAAGTTTAAGTAGTGTTATCAGACGGATATATCGCCATAAAGTCTGGTTCACATGGCCAAGAATTGCTTAAATAGACAAAAAAAGACACCTGAATGATGTGGAAAGTTGGCAACCATTTTTTACTTTGTGCAAAATGGAATATGTAATGTGTGACTGTAGATCATATTACATTTCTCAAATAAAACTCTAGAATATTTCTTACAAGACAAAACTGTGCAAACTGTAAAATGTTTTTTTTGTTTGTTTAGAAAGTGACATTTGTAACTAATGTTTACTGTATGGCAACAATTTTATTCTTTTGAATTTTCTATCTGTTGATGAATCTTGAAAAACATTTATTACAGTTTTCAAAAAATCAAAAATCACAAGATTAATTGTTTTTTTAAAATGCATTCAAGCAGAAAACAGTTCTTTTAAATTCTTAGAATATTTCACAATATTTCTTCTGTATTTTAATCAAACAAACGAAGCCTTGGTGGCGCACAAGACTTATATTTAAAAATATTAAAACTGTTTAACAAATCTCAATAAAATACCACAAGTCTCCTCATGTTTATGCTTTTATGTTTTGTGTTCTTTTGGTGACACGTTCAATTGAATTTCTGTGGGTGCAGATGCAAGGATTTGGTGGTAGAAACTACATAATTATAACTTTTTATTATATCAAAACTTTGACTGTGGGAATGCCAAGTAATATTCGCACCAGCCAATCAAACCTCTTTGGTCAGAGCTTTTGCAGCTCCAGGAAGCCAAACCACAAATTTCCAAATTGTTTATGAAATCTGGAATATATTGTATCTATGGTAACATAATATTCTGGCAACACATATGGACATGTTTACACTTTCATTTGTTTGAATGCATGTGTTTTCTGTCAGGCCTCAGGAGGGCAGCTCTAAGCCAGCAGGCCGAGGGGTCCTAAGTATGACGAATTTGAGTCACGGGGTCATCAGAGTGGACACAGGAGAGAAGCTGTCTGTCCTAACCATACAGGATGTGGGCACAGCCATGCCAGGAGGTACATCGATTATAAGAACATGAACGAATGAGCATCCCGAAAGCATTTTGATTTGGGTCCGACATTTACCTCGTAAACCAGCTTAGAGCAGTTTAGCGCTGTTTTCCTCATGTGACCACAGACCTCATCAAACGACTTTATGGTTCTCGTAAAGCTGACTTTTCTCCTTCTCTCTCAGCAATGGTGTGTGTTGTTAAACTGGAGGGTGTTCCTCAACTGTGTAAAACTGATGAGATTGGAGAGATCTGCGTGTCGTCTGTTGCCACGGGAACATCATATTATGGGCTTACAGGAATGAGCAAGAACACATTTGAGGTGCGAAAATACATTATATAGAGTATATACACCTAATTTCATTATGCTAAGATTCACTGCTGAATAAAAGTTTTTTTTTTTTTTTTTTTTTTTTTTTTTTAAATGAATGTTTTTATTCAACAATGACTTAAAATGATTAAAAGTGACAGTAAAGTCTTTACCAAACAATATTACCAAAGAATTCTGTTTCAAATAAATGCATATCTTTTGAAGTTTATATTCCTCCTGAAAGAAGACGAATCCTGAAAAAAATGTTTTTATGGTTTTTGCATAAACATTACTGTTTTCAACATTCATGTTTCTTGAGCACTGATTTCCTTGAGCAATTTTAAAATATGTTCAATGATCTTAAATATATTTTTTTAAATCTATTAAAATGGGAAACATATATATATATATTTCCCAATATTACTGTATTATACATATTCCAAATGCAAAAATATATGTATTTATTTTTACAAATACATTTTGTTTTTACAATAAACAGTTTTGGTGAGCAAGAAAGGGACATTAGAAAATCTTACCTACCCTGAATATTTTAAACAGCAGTGTAGAGAATACTTTAATGCATTTGTAGATGCTTTACCTGGTTTCTAATTTTATCTATTGTATTCAAATGTTACTGGCCCAAGCTAGTCAATTATAGTAATTAGCTAGTTCAAGCTGCTAACAATTTTATGATTAAATGTTGGATCATTTTAAATAGAAATTATGTGTCCTAATATATATGTATATATATATATATATGTACATGTGTTTGTGTCTTTGGGTGCAGGTGTGTCCAGTGGCGTGTGACGGTGGATTGGTCAGCGATTGTGTGTTTGTGAGGTCAGGTCTGCTGGGGTTTGTGGGTCCGGGTGGGATGATCTTCATCTCTGGTACGCTGGAAGGACTGATGCAGGTCGGGGGTCGGAAACACAACGCCGATGATATCATCGCTACAGCACTTGCTGTGGAGCCCATGAAGTTCATCTACAGAGGAAGGTATGTATTAAAATTAAGACCACAAAACCACTCTTGAAAGAATTTTGTTTTTGAGTGCATCGGAGTAATCTTTGTGCTCGCTCTGTATAGGACGGTGGTGTTCTCAGTGAACGTGTTGTATGATGAGAGGATTGTGCTGGTAGCTGAACAGAGACCAGATTCAACTGAAGAAGAGAGTTACCAGTGGATGAGCCGAGTGTTGCAGGTACAAACGCACACACACATAATCAGGCGCAAAGCTATCATTTTTCTGTCCTTGCTGATAGCAAAAGTGCTGCGCTAAGCAACAAAGTCTTAGCCAAGCAGATTGTATTTAATATTCAGTGTCTAGTTATGTAGGTGAAGGTTTTGCACCAATGAGATTTCATTGTGAGTGTGAAACCCACCACGACTTCACAAAATAGAAACCAAGCGAGTGGTAGCAGCAGGTCTTATTGTATGTGGATTGTTCTGGCATCACTCATAAGGACAAAATGTCATATGACAGAAATGTCTTGGCTGATTTATCGCATCATGCTGGGTCTTGCCATATTCTTTCTACAAAATAAAATTGTAGAAATTAGAGGCCTAAACTTCTAATATAGAGATATTTTGTATTCCGTAATAGTGAAATTTTATAATTACCATTCACACATTATAGTTTTGTTGTTGCATTCAGTTGTGTTTAGTTACTGAAGGCTTTAAAAGCCACACCGTTGGTCTTTTCAGTGTATAAGTTATATGATTAATGTTCTTAATAATGAGTTAAATTAACAATACAGAATTCTCTGTCCAAACCTGTGTGTGTGTGTTTAGGCTATAGATGGTATTCATCAGGTGGGAGTGTACTGTCTGGCATTGGTTCCTGCCAACACTCTCCCCAAAACCCCTCTGGGTGGAATCCACCTGTCTGAGACCAAACAGCTATTCCTGGAGGGGGCGCTACACCCCTGCAGCATCCTCATGTGCCCTCACTCCTGTATCACCAACCTGCCCAAACCCAGACAGAAACAACCCGGTACACAAGCCTCTGTGTGTGTTATAAAGCACAATGTGTTACATGTAAAAAAAAAAAAACCCAGAGTAAATAAATATTGTGTTTGTTTGTTGCAGAGGTGGGTCCTGCCTCTGTGATGGTGGGAAATCTCGTTGCTGGAAAGCGAATGGCTCAGGCCAGTGGACGAGATCTGAGTCACATGGAGGACAATGAGCAGGTAAATTCAGACATGTGCATCTGCTGAACAACTGAACACAGCAAAACCGATATTGTGAAATGGAAGGCTGCAATTTATTTTAATGAATAAGATGTGTTCTGTGTTTCGGACTAAAGCGCTGCACTGTGTTCATTTACATGTGAGCAACTCGTGATTCAGTGAATTTTTGTGTATGTCTTAGTGGGGCTCAGTTCACCTTAAATGATGCTTCACACGAAATCCATCTCTATAGGTGTTGTATGTTTGAGCCGTTTACAATGTGCGTTTAGAAACGCAACATGCACCAACCATTCTACCAAATTTCTAAAAAGAAGTGTTTATAAATGAGAAGATCCCCCCCCCCCCAGAGTATATCTGTGAAAACAATTCATCTAGTTTCCTCAAGGAAAACTTGAATAGGTCTTATTAGTATGTGTGAGTGTGTTTGTGTCTGTTTCACTCAGACTGATTATTCTTTCTCTTATGTAAATTCTAGTTCCTGTTTCTGTCAGAGGTTCTGCAGTGGAGAGCTCAGACAACGCCTGACCACATACTTTACACACTCATTAACTCACGGGTAACGTATTTTCCTTTCCTAAGTTCCCTTCAGCAGTGACTTAAATAACCAGCATTTCTTAACTCTAATAATTCAGGTGTATCATTTATAAATGTGTTTCTATTTTTCAGGGGGCAATAGGAAGCTCTCTGACCTGTCTGCAGCTTCACAAGAGAGCAGAGAAAATCGCCACTTTGCTGTATGAAAGAGGCCAGCTACGAGACGGAGACCATGTAGCATTAGTTTATCCAGCGGGTAAGCACACACACACTTTTTGTTAACTTAATTTTAATTGCATGATGTGAAAATTAATTCATCAAACTATTCGCATTTCAACGTTTGCTGAGAAAACCTCCAAATGAAGATATTTTAAAGTCAAAGGCACTAAAATGGATTCAATCTTCAGTCTGCAGTAATACATCTCCGCCTTCGTTTCTGCCAAATTAAGCTGTAAACTATATTTGTTGTCAGAGCGCTATTTAATATTCTTCACATCAGCAATATGTTGAGTTCTGGTTGTGGGTAGAAATCCCATCTGGAGTTGTTTTTCTGTGGTGCTAATTGTAGTATTTCATGAAGTCAGAGCAGAGTCAGTCCTGTTCTGTAATTCAGATTCAATTAAATCTCATCACATCATATTTGCTTAATAAAGCATTTAGTTATACATATAACATTACAATTAAACATCACAAATAAGGATAAATAAATGTGCACTTGATTCCATTTCTTTTTTCACAAATATTTTGTCTTTGTGTTACAGGTTTAGATCTGATTGCCGCCTTTTATGGCTGTCTATATGCAGGGTGTATTCCTATAACTGTACGACCACCTCACCCTCAGAATATCCCCACTACACTACCTACAGTTAAAATGATCCTTGAGGTGAGGACATACACACACACACACACATACACACACCCTCAGAATACCTCCACCACACCTACAGTTACTATAATTGAATTATTAGAAATACTTACTAGTTAATCATATGTAAAATAATTTTTATGGCCAGTAAATTATCAAAATGATCCAAACTTTGCTGAAAAACCAGTTGAACATGATTTTCTACATTTAATAGTTTTTACTTTTTAGCAAGTAAAAGGCCTTTTGGTATAATTCCAAAAATGCACTGCAGGTCATGGTACATGTTTTTCGTTTTAAAGTCTTCGCTTGTTTTTATGAATTAAATGAAGACTACACAGCTTGGATCATAAAATATTAATTTATCAGTACTTAATTAAAATATCTTACTAAAACATATTATTGGGAAGTATAGAGTGATAGCTGCTGTTTTTACAAACTAATTTTTTAGGATTAGTCTGTTATATTGTAATAATGATCTACATTACAAGCTTTCAGAATTTCATCTTATTTTTGGACTGTAGAAATATCAGCAACAGCAGCAAATAGCATATTACTTGACCTCTGGATTAAATTGAGGTTATTTATTTATTTCTTTTTTCTTCACAAATTGAAGGTCCGTATTCTATAAAAATAAGCCGGATGTATGGAGAAGGATTCTCAATAAAAAAAAATTGTCTAAAGGTGCAATAAACTGATGTCAGGATTAAATCAACCTTTTAGTGGGTAAAATCAAACATTGTAAATGTGATGCTTTATAGAAGACGATACATACAGATATTAAAACATTACAGTTTTTAATAAATAAACATGCTGGTGTGTGCAGGTGAGTCGTTCAGTGTGTGTTATGACCACCCAAGCAATCTCTAAACTTCTGAAATCCAGAGACGCATCAGTAGCAGTGGACTTCAAATCATGGCCACCTATCCTGGAAACGGGTCAGTCTGTGAGCAACATAACGTCTTTGTTCAAAGTTACGCCTGTCAGATTCTCATTAAAAGTGTGTGTGTTTATTAGATGACTTGCCAAAGAGGCGTTGTCCCCTGCTGTATAAACCATGTGACCCAGACTCACTGGCGTATCTGGACTTCAGTGTGTCCACTACAGGAATGCTCGCTGGAGTGAAGGTTTGACTCATTGTTACTAATGTTTTTTCGTATGGATTACAGATTTGTATTGTTGTTGACAACCTAAATAAAAACTGCGATTAAAAACAAACAAACAAACAATCATTTCTGCATTTCTATTTTTCTGAAGATGTCTCACAATGCAACCAGTGCCCTGTGTCGCTCTGTTAAACTGCAGTGTGAGTTGTATCCCTCTCGTGAGGTGGCCGTGTGTCTCGACCCGTACTGCGGCCTTGGCTTCGTCTTGTGGTGTCTCTGCAGGTATGAACCATCTGTGCACATCAAATTGACAGCTAGCAGAAAAAACAAATGCATTCTGCCTCGGAACACAGTTGAATTACTGGCTATGGCATTATTTTTTTTATTTGTATATTTGTGTGTAGTGTGTATGCAGGGCAGCAGTCTGTTCTGATCTCTCCAATGGATCTAGAGGTGAATCCTGCTTTATGGCTGCAGTCAGTCAGTCAGTTTAAAGTCCGAGACACGTTCTGCTCGTACTCTGTAATGGAGCTCTGCACAAGATCTCTCAGCTCTCTCACTGATTCACTAAAGGTACGCACACACACACTTGAAACTGCATCTCGTTAAACAACATTTCCTTTACTTGGAAAAAAAAAAAACACATCCTATTTTTGTGCATTTTTCTCAGGGCCGTGGGATGGATCTCACCCGTGTGCGTTCGTGTGTGGTTGTGGCGGAAGAAAGGCCTCGCGTTGCTCTGACGCAGTCCTTCTGTAAGCTTTTTAAGGACGTGGGTCTACACCCGCGTGCTGTCAGCACTGCCTTCGGCTGCAGGGTCAATCTCGCCATCTGCCTACAGGTCAGTATTGGCCAGAAAGTGACCCATATCTGACTTCATACTCTAATTGCATCCCCAGTGTTCAGTTTTTTTTCCTTTTACTAGTCATGTAACTCATTCAACCTTTTATTGTAGTTTTTTTTTAAATATAATTTTGTTTTCTTTTCATTTTTTTTTTATTTACCTTTTTAATATTTCTACATCACATCTTCCTCTCCTCTCCTCATGTAGCCTCATAGGTTGGGGAAGCTTGCAGAGCAGGTATGACTGAACTTTTAACTGATATTCATCATTTCATAGCTCAGTTACTACAATCATGTATTTAGACATGAGAGTAAATTCACTAATTATTGTCCGGTTTGCATGACTACTCATTTTACGTGCTCACTAATTGGCAAGTAAGTGTTAACCTGACCTGAAATGACTCCGTGATCCACACAGCTGATGTGTGTGTGTGTGTATGTGTGTGAGTGTGAGAGAGAAATAAAAGCATGTATATCTCCAGATTCAGTCATAAATGATGCAAAGAAACAGTTGCATTCACATTTCTGATTAGTTTCAGGGTGAATCGTGAGCACCAGCACGGTTTATTATTTTCATTGTTGACTAAATCTAAATATATTTAGCCATTACATATTATTACACAAACAAGTATCTCACAGCTACACTGGAACAGATGTTTTCTTTCTTCTGAATGATGTCTGCCAACAGTTGAACCTGTTTGGCATAAGCTGTTTGACCATAGTTATGTGGAAATATATAACAACGATCAAAAACATGCCTTTAGTGTGCACACTTTTACTGCATGCTGTGTCCTATTCAAATGCATTAAGAATGCCCTCAAAATCTCTTGTCTATATGATATATTTATATTTCTATATAATATAGTAATATCACACAAGCAAGCATTCAGTTTTTCCTAAATATTTAGTTTCATATTTTAAGAATCTTTTTATTTTTTAATTATTTCACATTTCAATAGTCAAAATATTATTTAAGAAACATTAATCATAGAGCATTATTTAAATTATTTGTAATTGCAGTGTAATATGTAAATGACGCTTTAGATAGCAGGTATGCAGTGCAAAGGAGTGCTTTGGTAATGTAACTTTCATTTGATAGTATTTCATTTTGATTGGTAACTGATTGATAGTGTTTTATTATTCTAATAGAATTTATTCTAAGAATTTGACATAAGACATGATGCATACATCTAATTGCCTTGTAAATGTAAAAATTCTACTTAAAATCTAATTAAGGGATGTTTTAACATAGTTTCGGGAAGAGCACGCTGAGTGTCAGCACAGCCGGTACCCATTGACACTCATTAGTATTATCGCCCACTAGCCTATTAATTATTCCTAATCTAATTTATCCAACTCAGCATAAATACCATCGTCTCACTCTTCTTGGTATCTAGTTACGCATGATCCCGCCTTCCTTCCCTTCTCCGCCTTTTTTCCTTCGCACCATCAAGGGGGGGTGAACGGGACCGAGCCTCACTCCGAGCTCTGCCCTCGCTAGGGTTACTAGCAGCAGGGCTCGGGGTCCGCCGAGCTCCCGGCTCGCTCCCCGGACAGCACGCCAAATTTGCTTATTTAATTTAATGAAGAAGTGCGAATTCGTGAAATAAGATTTTTTTTTATTTATTTTTTTTATAATAATAATAAAATAATTTGAGAGTCAGCTCAGGCCTAAATTAGATAAGGTAAGACTGTACAAAAATGAGGTCTGCAAAATTTTACCCAATTATCATAATCGACATATACCAGAAAATGTTGCTTTTTTGTCAGTATCACTTTTTAGGCTAGACTATAGTTCCTCTACTATATCTTCCCCGTTCTGCTGATTGAATGAATCTTCTCCATGCACTTTACATTTGTATATTTTTGTTCACTGTTAATGCAAGTCCTCTTGATAGTAACTGTCCACCAGATGAGCATGATGCTTCATGTTTTAAAGTAAATTTGACTGCTGTTTAAAGAAGGCGATTTTTGTGTTTGTGCAGGGTACATCAGGACCCGACCCTACAACTGTCTATGTGGACATGAGAGCACTGAGACATGACAGGCAAGACCCACACACACACAAACACACACTAGGTATCTTATTATTAGTCTGTAAAAGAAGGCCTAAGCAGATCAAACTAAATGTATTATTTCATATTAATAGTTATAGTTAATATTTATTGAAATAACATTAATGTTAAATATGTTAAGTATATTTCTATGATTTATTTCTGGTTTGCTATTGCTGAGGTGTGTCTGTTTGTGTTTGCAGGGTGAGACTAGTTGAAAGAGGATCTCCACACAGTCTACCTCTCATGGAATCTGGGAAGGTAAGTAAGACAATTAAAGTTTTTTTTTTTGTTTTCCTAAATCAAATCTAATCCACTTTTTTTTTCTTCATTATTTCAACAGATTTTACCAGGTGTACGCATCATCATCGCTAATCCAGAGACAAAGGGGCCAATCGGAGACTCTCATTTAGGGGAGGTTAGACCAATAGCAGTCTCTCGTCTATCAGATGAATAAATAGCAATTCTCATTAGGAAGTGTCTAACTTGTGTTTGTATTTTAAAATGAGTGCAGATCTGGGTCCATAGTCCACAGAATGCCAGTGGGTACTTCACTGTGTTCGGAGAGGAAAATGTGCGTTCTGATCATTTCGGAGCCAGGTTGAGCTTTGGAGACACTCAGACTGTGTGGGCCAGGACCGGATACATGGGGTTCCTGCGCAGGACTGACCTCACTGATGCAAGTGGAGGTGTGTGTTCACTGAATACTGTGCTTTTTTTGTCACAGAGATATTTGATTTGTGTTGAGTTGTTTCACTTTTATGTGTTCAGAGAGGCACGATGCCCTTTATGTAGTGGGAGCGTTAGATGAAGTCATGGAGCTGAGAGGCATGAAATACCATCCCATTGACATTGAAACGTCCATTATCAGGGCACACCGGAATATCACAGAGTGGTGAGCGCACACACACACAGCCACACATTCACACTAATGCAAGAAGCATACTCTATGTAAATATGCTAATTAGAGGTGGGATTTGTCTAAAAAGTACATAACTATTTAAAGGAATACCGTTCAAAATTTGAAAAAAATAAATAAATAAATTTCACCAAGGCTGCGTGTATTTAATTGCAAAAAAAAAGTAAAATCAATATTATAGTGTAATATTATTACTATTTAAAAACTATTTACTATTTTTAAAAATGTTTTATATCTCCAAATGTAATTTATTTCTGTTATAGCAAAGCTGAATTTTTAGCAGCCATTACTCCAGTCTTCATTTTAATATCATAATTTGATGCTCAAGAAATATTATTTTTTATATGTGTGCGTGTGTGTGTGTATATATATAAATAAATATATATACACACAGTATGTATTTTCATCAGTATTGAAAACAGTTGTGCGACTTTTGTGGCAATCATGACCATTTTTGGGGTGTTTTTTGGCAAAAATAAACAGTTTAGAATAACAGTTTATTAGAAATATATTTTGCAACATTATAAAATGTCTATGTCATCACTATCAATCATTTTAATTCATCTTTGCTGAATAGAAGTATTCATTTGTTGTTGTTTTTTAGGTCTCAGACCCCGTTTTTACTGGAAATACAAACCAAAAACATAAAATATTTTACGAAACCCTGTAGGGATACTTGTTTATGATTATTAAATGATTAAAACAGTTTGTGAATGAAAGGTATTTCAAATTATTCCTAACAGCTGAATAAAAAGTCTGAAATAACCACTTAAATAAAACACAACACTTAAAAATGATTAAATAAGCCACATTCAACATAAACACAAATGTTTAGCAGCAGTAACAAACCTCAGTCGTCAAGAAAGCAGTGGTTTCCTTCAAATGTCTGTGTCCTTAAACCGGATGTGTTATTATTCAGGTAGCCGTCCATAAACTTGTGTGCTCAGCAAGTTTCTCCTCATAATGTTGCTGACAATACAGTAGTTGGCCTGAGAGAGAAAACTGACTGCAGTTCAAGAGTTTATGCTAATGCCTGGCGTAGTTGCATTGCGCAAACGTGTGAAATGGAGCTTGCACAGCTATTCTGGATTGCCCTGTTTCCATAGATTTAAGTTCCTCTCTCTTTCTCTCATCCAGCGCGGTGTTCACATGGACGAATCTCTTAGTGGTGGTTGTGGAGTTGGACGGTTCCGAGCAGGAGGCTCTAGATCTGGTTCCCATGGTGACTAATGTGGTTCTAGAGGAACACTACTTGATTGTCGGCGTGGTGGTGGTTGTGGACACGGGTGTAATTCCCATCAACTCTCGCGGAGAGAAGCAACGCATGCACCTACGGGACGGCTTCCTCGCCGACCAACTCGACCCCATATATGTGGCTTACAACATGTAGAAATACGCACAACGATGATCTTAAAGACAGACTCATTCTCGTGAGCTCAGGCACAATCACGAAGATTTACAGCACCTTCTCACTGTCAGCGCTTCTGTCAGCCTGCTAACACACACACTCGCATATCATTCACAGAGGGACTTGCAAGCATATCTTTTACAGTTTTTGTGTCGGCCAATATTTTGCTAGTGTTGGGGTTTTTTGTTTTTACTCGCACACTAAATTTAATTTAAACCACAGGGGATTTTATATGATAAATATTGCTGTTGCCAATTAAGTTTGTGTTATTTATTTTGTGTTTTTAAACCTGCGGTCACAAATATACCCGTCATATTTGTGCTTTTAATGTATGTTTCTTTGCATATCGTTGTTTTATGCTCGTCTTTGCTGTTGTCTTTGTTGATGCACATTTTTGAAGTTGTATTAGAATATCACAGACTGACTTATTTAGCATGTTTATCATTTTAAAGATACTAATGTTTAAAATGTTACTGAGTCATTTTCATAATTGTTAATTATGTACAGAAAGTCGTTTCCATTTTGTCTTGTTTTTGCAATATCATTTCTGTGATTTAATAGTTTAGGCTAGCTTTAGGTAATTTTATCCTGTATATGAATAAGATCATATCTGCACTGTGATACTCGTAAATATAGATCTATGTGAACTAGAATTTGCATTCTAGATTCATTGCCCAGCATCAGCAGATCTCTCCTGTTTAATGTCTTTATCTAGAGAGACAGAGGGCGAGGGAGGGATGGGAAGAGTGACAGAAAGAGGACATAATGCACAATGTGTGTTTATTATATCTTTATTTATTTTTGAAGCTTCCATTTACCTGTAAGATACAAAAGCACTTTGATTATGTCATGATGTCTTTTCATATGTCAATAAAATATTTTCAACTATTCTTGTGGAGAATACGTATCTGTGTTGTAAACATTTGTTAGGACAACAATGTACATGCACTGCCATCTAGTGAACAAAATGCATTAACTCCAGCTAATTTCCAATAACAGCATTTTCTCATTAATCACATCTTTAACCCAATAATCCTGTAAAATACAAATCTACAATATGAAAGAAAAGGGCATGTTTGGGCGATTGTGCTACTGTAATTGTATGCTTAATGGATACGAGGAAAAAGCTAAAATATTACTTTGTTTTATGTGATTAGTCTCATTCTTATGAATCAAACTGGTTCTATTGACCACAGCATGTCTGTGACAGATGTTTAAAGTATGACGCATATACAGTATTAATGTAAATTGGTCTTTCTGGAATTTTATTTTTTCATATATTGAAAATGTTAATATTAATATCAGCATTAATCAGCAATAGCTTTGTTTTGTTTTTCTATTTTTGCAATAGATTTGACTAATTGTTTAGAGTAATGCAAGTTTTTGGTCTTTTGGATATTTTTGCAATAGATAGTTTCAACAATCGGTGTGAGGTGATTCTGTGTGTTACGTTTTGTCCACTAGGTGTCGCTTGTAGACCGCCTCTGCGCACGTTGCGCCACCCTCATTCTGCCAGCGAGTCTTCCTGTGTGTGTAACCCTGAGCAGCGTGTTCTCGCAGGATGTGGTGAGCGCGAGAGGTGGTGCCGCTCTCAGCTCGCGCGGTGACGGTCGGTACAGAGAGACGTGGCTCGGACAGCAGCTGGAACACTCTAGCGAGTTAAAGTTTGTCGGGCAGGGCGGAAAAACACGGGCCGACGGCCGCTCCATACAAGGCAAGGTCGGGTGGGGAGCAGTTTAGGGAGCAGCGCTGATCCAATCATTTGCGCTCCTGGGAAGAGCCCGGAACCGAGTGACGCGACTCGTTTTGTTTTCTGACAAAGATTTGTAAACGTTTGAGATGTTTCTGTAGAAGCTCTCCGAGTTGTTTGGGTTTTAGTTTTGTTGTTTGTTTTGGATTTGTTTACTTTGGAGATGAGTGCGTCAGTGAACGGAGTGGAACCCAAACCCCCACCGGCGGTCAGTCAGAACGGACCGGGTTCTGTTCCGCCGAGCCCTACGGATGTCAAAACACCCGGGCCGGTGCTACCGGACGAGGAGCCGCAGTCCGCGGTGACCGACGCCACGCAGATGGGGATCAAGTTCGGCAAAACATTCCTGCTGATTTTCCCTATATACTTGCTGGGATATCTAGAGTTCAGCTTCAGCTGGGTCCTCATCGTCCTGGCCGCGTTGTTCTGGCTCAGACGGAACCAGGGCAGCAGATTCGCTCCGGTGAACCGGGCGCTGGCGTTTCTGGACCAAGAGGAGCGAGCGGTGCGTCAGAGCATCCAGACCTCAGAGCTGCCGCCGTGGGTGAGTTACACACTGAACATCGCGTTACTCCGGTCTGTTAATGTTTCACACGGAGAACTCTGACCCCAGCCTTGACCTATAGCCTACTGTAGGTCCCACACAGCCCTGTTTAACCGGTGTGTCATTACTCTGCGTGTGTGTCGTTAAAATCTGATGTTGTCAAAAGTTTGTGTATTCTCGACATTGCTTGCATACCTGAGTGAGTCACAAATCTAATGCAGACCACAAATTGAAAGTGAAGTATCAGAACTGCACCCATTGCAGAATGTCTTCTAAATTACTTAGTTTTTACTTTATTCGATAGGTCTTCATTAGAAAGGGAGACAAATGATGGAATTGACCTTTTTTTCAAATGTGTCCTATTATGTAAAACTTTTCTACTACTTTGCATAAATGTACTACAATGTAAACTAAAAGTATCAGTATAAAAGGACAATATTTTGAAATGAACAATAAGAAAACATTTATGATGCAGATATAACTTATTGGACATTGTAAATTAAAATAATCTTTATTTAAGTAAAACTTTGCAGAAATGTAATGACATTAAAAATAAATTATTTAAAATAAAATACAAAATTGCATTGCACTATGCAAAATATTTGTAATAGAAAAAAAAGCTATGACCAATAAAGATTATTTTTATTCAAAATGACTTATGAATGAATCAAAATTATAATGAAGTCGTCCATTTAATTTTTAGTGTTTATATTGTTATATCTGTTCAGCACCACCGTAGGGTCCAAGACAAACTTCTCTTACAATGCAGTGTAATTAAATAGTAACATTAGTAAGTATTTCTGAAACTCTTTCATATTTATAAGCTTTCATAATTCACATTGATTATGATCACATAAAAAAAAGCTGTATGTATTGTGCTCTTAGACCTAAGTGGACTTTTAAGGATTTCAATAATAAATACTAGATGGGGGTGCAGCTCTGATAATACATTGTGAACATGAAATATTCATTCAGAGGCTGCATTCAGAGTCATTTTTCATGGTTTTGAATCCTTGTGGAAAATCTTCAAAGCTCTAAGCACAAACAAAGACAAGTAAAGTTGTGAAGTCTGTTTCTTTTGGCCCACAGACTTTAGTGTTCTCTTACTTTAACCAAATGAGCTTGCTGTCTAACCTGAGATCATAGTTCTGGCATATTAACAGGCCTTTGTGCTGAAAGCAGCATTCAGGGACACAGAACTCCAGTGTTCACTCCATTAGCTGTAAATCACAGTCTTGCTATGGCTGGGACAGGCTGTCATTGTTCTGTCTTTCGGTTTTGGGCTGATATTAAGTAAAGTGAACAGGTAATTCATGAAACTCAGGTTGACTGACTGTCTGATTTGGGATCGGTTGCATGTCTGTTTAATTGTGAGTCAGTGTTGTTTTAGTATCATTAATATGCCTATATAGTTTTGTTAATATTTTAAATTGAATGTGATTTTTGTTTTCTCTACAATTTTATTTATTTATTTATTTTTACAATTTTATTAGTATTATTTAATTTATATCTATATTTATATAAATCGATCAATTTATATTTATATTTTTTATTTATATTTAAATATTTATATTTATCTATCAAGTTTAGTTTAATAAAACTGGAACTGGTTAAATATTTGTGTCGGATGAGGTCTGCTTATGGTGAAAGAGCCTATCCTTAGTGGGTGTGGAGTGTTACTACAGTAACTGCCAGTTGATGTTTTTATTATGACATCACCAAAGCACAGTGAGTCACATGCTCGAGGAAATGTTGCCATAGTGACCTGTCAGTCAGATGAGGTGCATCACGTTCTGTTTCTGAACAATAATTTGGCCGATCAGATACAGTGACACTTTACCTGGAGGGCAGATATTATAAAGGCAGTTCTCCTGCCCTGTTGTCTCCGTGTTTGTGCATGTGTTAATAACTAACAAGTGAATCTTTATCAAGCACGGCAGTGAAAAGCCAGTGAGGTTTGAGTTTGATTAGCTTTGAGTGAAGAGTACACAAAAGGGTTTGTGTAACACATTCACTTCTGAATAGTTTTGACTGAAAGAGTATTTTTGGTGGGAGAGAAGGCCATCAATATGCATTATATAACTGATGTTTATAATAAAATATATTTAATTCTATAATGCATGCATAGCAATTGCTGTATTTACATATGAAATCAACCAATATGCAAATTAACAATAAATTGGTGAATGACTTGTGTATATATAAATACAAACACTTGCATGTATACATTTAAGAAAAATATGTCATTTTAATATATTTAATGAATTTATCAATTAATGATTTAATGATCAAATCTAAGAATATACATATATAAATGTACATAACATGTAAATATTTTCAAAATATATACTGTATGTGTGTGTATTTACATAAATATGCACAGTTCACATGCACATATTATGTAAACAAAAACTTGTATTTAATATGCGATTAATCGCGATTAATCATTTGACAGCACTAACATATCCTTATTGTAAAAATATGATTAGAAGACATAGTAGTTAACATAAGAAAAGTGTTTACTTTGGGGAACAACTGGCATTGCTGTGTTACATCCTCTCCTGTCTAGGGGCTGTGGGGGGAAAAAAAGGCCATCACAGAGATTTAGGCTACAATTATTTTCTTTTGTCGACTCTGATTTCAACAAAAAAGACGGAAGCAAGAAACCTCAAGAGGAGACCAGGCCAAAACAACAACCTAAAGTAGTCTAAGCTTTGGGAGGATTACTCTAACTTACCTCAGCAAAAGAAAAGACAAATAAACAGCATAACTTTTACCTCACTCCCTAACTGACCAAAAACAGGAGAAAACAGTTATCAAAAGGAAATAGCGTTCACCTCTCTACAGCTCCCCCTAATAGAAAAATGGTTAACAAAGGGATTTGAGCTATATAATTCAACAGAGACCAACTATAAACATGCTGTATTGTCTAACAATGGAATCTCTTAGTAAAAGAAAACAAGGAATTAGGCCTGCCCAACCGTCACCAATACAGGCACAATAATCACATGCTGGGGCAGGGGGAAAGACTCTCAGCTTCCCGGCTTTGCACCTCAGCTTTATCCACCATCTCCCATCTCATCGACCAATCAGGTCACCCCCAGAGCTTGATTTTTAATTAGGCACAGCTGACTCTCATACCTAGGCGAAGGGATGACAGCAAGCAAGAGAACAGCCAGGGAGGAAAAGCAAAGCAAAAACAACAACAACAAAAAGCAAAGAGAGTACAATTACATTGCACCAAATAAGTTAAACGAATGTTGACCACATAGATGCAAATACGTCATGGGACGTAACAGCTGCTTTTGGGAATCAGTATAGATTATTAGACGTTAGCGTAAAATGTAATACTTCTAAGCTTCAGATACTTCTTAATTGGTAAATAAATACCTCAGAACTTCTTCAGTGCGCTCTAATACAAAATAAGGCTCCAACAGACTGTTGCAAAACAGTATTTTATGCAAGAGATGCCTTTACTCTTGCTCTGTGTGTGTGTGTGTGTGTGTGCTAGATTTATTACAGTATGTTTGCTTTACTGTCTGATCAAAGTCAGGGCCTTAAGGGATGGTGTTTGTTTAGCTAGTTCTTCTGTTGTCTGTTCTGTGTTAGGTGCTGAGAACATGGCAGTTTTTTCCTTGCTCTCCAGTAGTAGAGGGGTAGAGTAGATGTAGGGTAGAGGTTAAGCATTTATCTTCTGCATTGATTTCCACCCATAGCCATCATTCTGTTTGTTCAGGAAGCACCGTGCTCTTTAGGACAGTATGTCTTTCTGTGCCTCAGATTTGTCTTTGACTGAATAAACTACAACTCGCTTATATCAGCAGATCTGTCCAGCCAGCCTCATTCATCTTGTCATCCTGTCATCACTGTCTGTAAATTTCTGGGGGGTGACAGTCTGTCTGTTCTCTCTCAAATGAGATGCTTGTTTACTTCGCCATTCATCAACCCAAACAAACTCCCATTGATCAAGGAGTAAACAGAGCTGTTATTCTTGGGGTTAGTTCACTAAGAGATTAAAATTCTGCCAACATTTACTTGATCTTTTTCATCATTCACTGATAAAGGCTTGCGAGTTTCTTGATGCATGATATATCAATAAAGTATTAGTTATCAACCAATATTTGTGTAAATATGTATGGTTTGTTATTAGATATATAATTGTGCATGCTCATTTCCATCTATTTTCACATTTAGATCACCTTTGCAGTCATGCAGCACACACTCAGTACACTTTAATAACATTTTAATTTTATAATTCTGATTTTCTCTAGCGTTTCTAACTGCTTTCAGACTTTTCCGGTCATAACATGAACATCATTGGCTAGTTATTTAATTTTACCGCTAGTGCATTCCTGCTTGTTTTTTCACATTTGGGATTTTGATTTTCGTCTTGTGCTCCTTGAGCTCCTCCAGTAATATCATCCAATCAGCTGCTAGCTTTGAATCTGACACACTGACTGTCTGATATGCTGGCTGTCTGACACATTCTGCCCAGCTGAATGCCCTTTGACCTGTTTACAACTCCTGCTGAATCATCTCAGACGTGCCTGTGATACCTCAGGAAATCGTTAAGCAGCTCGAGCTCTCAGTCCTTCGTGGAGTTCACAGAAGACGATCTACACCTCTGCTTGATCCTTTTAGAGGTTAGATGAGGTCAGATCTATATGAAGTCCTTCCTGGTTGCTCTCAGAATGAGCGTGCTTGTGTGTTTGTTTCTGTTTGTATATGGCAAAGTTGTTTGCTTGCCTAGGAAATGACATTGCTTAACAGATCAGATCTTACACAGATGCACACACTCACACCCATGTGGATAAATAACATGAACATTACTGCATTTAGTCAGAGTGTTAACATTGTTAACATGTCTTCATGAATCGGCTTAGACGAGATCCTGTGTTGTGTCAGAACTGTGCTATTGAAACTGGAAATTCTCGTTTATATTGTCATTTCACTCTATTTATGGATCATATATACACATCTAGTGTGTGACGTTTGAAAGAAAGAGGATAACATTGAAATATCTTCACAGTGTGAATGAGACTTTGACCCCTAGCAATGTTTTCTAAGCTCTTTGAAGGCCAGAGATATGTGTGTTTGCAGCAGAGATAATGCATGTAGAGATGCAGAGTTTGTAACATCAGATCAGATCAGCGGCTGCTCTCTGACAGGCCATGGGAATTAGCAGGCTAACTTTAGCTGCTGTCTGCTCGTGTAATCAGGAAATAACACAGCTTTGAGTCATAGGCTGGCTTTCTCCCTCAGGAAAATATGAGAAAGAAATGGAGCCAAAGACAAGTCAGGGATTTTCCATTTGGTTTTTCTGGCATATCTCTCACTCGCATGCTTTTGTGCCACATCTTTCCATATAGGTCCTTTCTTCCTACCAGAGTTTACACTTCTGCGTCTCGAGGAAAATAAGATGAAGAGCCAAAGAGAGAGACACATTGTGTACACTGTGAGCGAGCAGCATGATGCGACCGAAACTACAACACTACGATTAAAATCCGAATGTATTTTTGAACATAATTGAACCCGTATTACATGTTCATTTTTTTATATGATTTGGCATGGCATTAAGAAACAAACAAACAAATGAGTGTCTACGTTTGTGTGTGATTTCATTATGCGATACTGTGAGGTGCATCATAAATACTGGAAAAGGGTTGGTAAAACAGCCAAATTTCCAATTTATAATTTCCAATTAAATATCACAGTTAATATAAAGAAACCACATTTTGCACAATTAATTAAACTAGAAATGTTTAATTTTGTGTTTTCTTTATTCAACATAATGCAGTAATAATTTTATTTGCATTCATGAAATGTGGATGTTTTTAAATATTTTTTATACTGTTGTTCAGGGAAAAATCGTATGGTTTTTGGAAGAACAAAATAGTAACATTTCACGAATTCGCACTTCTTCATTAAATTAAATAAGCAAATTTGGCGTGCTGTCCGGGGAGCGAGCTCGGTCCCGTTCGCCCCCCTTTAAGGTACGAAGGAAAAGGCGGAGAAGGGGAGGAAGGCGGGATTGTGCGAAACTAGATACTGAGAAGAGTGAGACGATGGCATGAAATTAGGAATAATTAATGTGCTAGTGGGTGATTATATTAATGAGCGTCAATGGGTGCCGGCTGTGCCTTAATTTTAAAAAATCCAAAAATTACTTTTAACTCCAACATCCTATCCTTCATCATTTTTCTTTAACAATTCTGTTACAAAAGAAATTCCCAGAAGTTCCTGTTTATTATAGAATTATATTTTATTTAAATACTGGTTCAATGAAGAGTTACTGACACTTACACTTCAGTGAGTAAGTAGCTCTTTAGACATATTGAAGCCTGTTATGAAGGACTGATTTATTAAAAGATTCAATTCACAAGTGCCAGGCATTTGTGAAGTGGACTGCACTAGCATTTAGTGTATTTAGCGTTGTCATTTCAGCCTCTGTGAAAGAACTCGCATGCTCAAAAACCACAGTTTGACATGCATGCTTCAAATCATTTGCTTCCTGTTATTAAAAAAATCCTCATTTCTAATCCTACTTCACAAGGGTGTGAAGTTTACATTATTGACAGATTTATTGTTGATAACGATAAGGCTCAGGTTTTATTGCATCGTTTCCTCTCAGTGAGATGAACTGAAAGAGCATGTTCTGTAAGCACCTCAGTCTCCTGGTCTTCAGCAGAGTTACACAATTTTCTAGTTAAGCAGCTAAATTGTGTCATTATGCTTTGGTCATGTAATGAGTAATGGATATGATGAGTAACGAAAATAAACTAGTTCATTTTAAGAATTAGAGAAGTGGAAATTTAACTCTTCTGTTTATACCAATACATCATTTCACTACTTGCTCTGCATTTAAAGAATTAATGTGTCATTGTGTAAAAATATAGGAGTGCTGTTACTGTTAGCTGGTCATGTGCTGTGACTAAAGAATGTGCTTTAAATATCCATTACAATAAAATTCTGTCTGTTTTGTGTTTCAGGTTCATTTTCCAGATGTGGAGAGAGTGGAGTGGCTCAACAAGGTATGTGTGTGTGGTGGTGTGGTTTTATAAAAATAGATCTGAATCTATGCTAACCCAGAAATGTCTCCTCAAGAGTATTAACACTCTCTCTTTCTCTTTTTTTTAACAGACTGTGCATCAGATGTGGCCATATATTTGTCAGTTTGTAGATAAAATCTTCAGAGAGACCATTGAACCGGCAGTGCAGGGAGCCAATGCACACCTTAGTACTTTCACCTTCTCCAAGATAGACATGGGGGACAAGGTACATGCACATGTTTACATAGCTGTCTAAATTAGAGCATAGCATAGACCTGCAGCAAACTCAAACCCTAAACCGACCCAAATTTTATGTATTCAGATGTAAAATCATCAAAAATGACTGCATTTATAAAAAGCACAATTACATTTTTTTTTTTTGTTCTACGTAATTAAAATATTAATTATATAAAAAAATTTAGTGAATTTAAAAAAAAATTATAGTGTCATACTAATTATAAAAAAATATTATATTATATTTAATATATATTATATTAAATATAATATTGCTTAAATCTTTATCCTTTGAGGACGTACTGAAGACTTAAATTGTAATATTTAAAGCTATTTATAATTGCAACATATCAGTCTAAACCCCAAATATACCCCTAAAAAGGAAACCTTTGGCATTTAGAAATACTAATAAAAAACAGATTAAAGATCCTCTTTACTATTGAGGACAACTGCAAAAAAAAAACTCCCATCTAAAGACATTTGTCCTCAAATTAAAACTTAGTAAACCAACAAACACATTTACATACATACATAATATTTTTTCGTTTGTCTGCAGCCTCTCAGGGTGGATGGAGTGAAAGTTTATACAGAGAATGTAGATAAACGACAGATTATTATGGATCTACAGATCAGGTAAAATACACACAGATAACGTTTACCACTAAGATTCATTACAGGACTTGAGATATTGAAAGTCTGTTTGTGTGTTCTTGTATTTGCCTAGTTATGTCGGAAACACTGAAATTGATGTGGATATTAAGAAATACTATTGCCGTGCGGGAATCAAGAGCATACAGGTAAGAGTGTGTGACAGATGCCTGTTTGTGTGTTGCTTACATAAGTTAAATCCTGATAACAATTACAGTGACCACACAGGAACTTTGATATGCTATTCTTTGCTTTGTTAGTTTATTGCCAGTCATTAGATGTAATGTTAGTCTACTCTCATACATGCAAGCAGACGTTTTTTAATTATTTATATAACCTTTTTGACTTTAAAGAGTATAGTGGAGATGTTACAGGAAACATTATGAGAGGTAGTGGTATTAGGAAATAACCCGAGCAGGATTCAAACTGTGCATATTATATTTATGCGTTATATGCAAGTCAGAATTATTTGACTAATAGTTACTGAATATTCTGCAACATATTGAGCTGTAGTGCTCATGCAAGCGAGTCTGATTCCAGCATTGCTCACGGTTATATATTATAATCTTAGCTTGTTTTCTTGTTTGCATTTGTAGCTTAATGGTATGTTGAGGGTCATCATGGAGCCATTGCTGGGAGATATGCCACTGATTGGTGCACTGTCTGTGTTCTTCCTCAAGAAACCCGTATGTTAACCACCATACACACACTTTTGTGTCACATGTAGAAGAACATTCTTTCTTTGTGTCTTGGTCTTAATAGTTTCTTTTATTATTATTTTTTTTACTACGTACCTGGCATTACTTGCATTAGACAGTCATACAATATAAAGAATGAGGAGAATGTGCCTGTTATTTAATAATACTCCACACCCTTGTAACTCATCTAAGAGTTTTTTCTCCGAATCGAACACTGCTCTGACCTGCTCTGCAGAAACTGGTCAAATAAGACATGTCTCATTCATTCATCTCATTCCCAGCATGCTGACTGGACATCTTGATCTAAAATATATTGATCTTTTTGAACTAATCAAAACCATCTGTAGAAAAATGTAGTGTGGTTTCCACAAAAAACTATGTTTAACATTATAAACAATTATGTTCAACATAATAATGTAATAAGAAGAAATAGTTCTTATGCAGAAACTCAGCATATTAGAATGATTTCTAAATCCATCTCAGGAATAAATTAAATTTTTCAATATGTTAAATATGTTTTATATTGTAATATTATTTTACAATTTTACTGTTTAACTGTGTTTTTAAATATATGAGGCCTCTGTGAGCATAAGACTTTAGATATTTCGTTTATTTTTTTATTTATTAAATAAATGAATAACATTTTTAATGAACAGTAAATTTGATTATACTTACAGCCAATGACTACAAATTCATATTTTTGGTTAATCTTCATTTGTTATTAGATTATGTAATTTGCAGTGCTTATAAATGTATTTTACAGAAAACAAGCATTTGATTTTTGCATATATATATTATTATTATTATGATTTATTATTATATTTTTGAAAAATATATTTATACACACAACCATTATGTATTAAATATTGTTACATGTGTCTGTTTCTTTCTCCCAGTTTCTGGATATAAACTGGACAGGTCTTACAAATATGCTGGACATCCCTGGAATAAAGTGAGTGATGCATCACATCATCATGTAATCATATTATGCCAGTTTCATAAAACTAGAGAGTGGTGGGTAAGGCAGCCTTCGAAATGGACACGTGTTGTCACATGACCTATTTTGTATTTTGAGGTGGCACAGATAACAGTCTCACACGCAAACATTATACACGCTCGCTCCAGTCTCAGAAATGCTGCTCTTCCTGTTAGACGTCCTGTTAGACCACATCAGACGATCCACGTTTACGCCCACTTCTGATGGTGGGGAAATGATGGGGTCTTAATAGTGTGTTTTATCTTACAGTCCGCCCTGTGATCCCCTGACATGAGTGTATGTGTCCAAATGTAGAGTTTCTCTCTCTTTTTCTCCTTTTATGGTTATATCATAGGTGGAGCTGGTGTTGTGGTTTAGGCGTGGAGAGATCTTGTTCTTTGTTATATTCTCTCTCTCTCTCTCTCAAACACACACACGCCCTCAAAAAAGAGTCACATTTCAAACTGAATTCTTTGATCTCTGAAAAATAAATAAATGAATCCCGATGTGCTACGGCCCCCAAGCTGAAATGCAAGTTAATTGGTAAATAATGATACATCCATTAACATAGTGTCGTTGAAGGACTATAAACAACTATAAACTGCAGTACTTAAATGAAAACTGTACTAATAGAGATCTGCTGCGGGGGGGATATAGGAAGTATTATAGTTCTTTAATGGAGTAGTTCACCCAAAAATGAAAATCCTGTCATCATTTAATCACCCAGTAGTTTCAAACCTGTATGAATTTCTTTGTTCTACCGAACACAAAGGAAGATATTTTGAAGAAAGTTTGTAACCAGGTCACCATTGACTTCTATAGTATTTTTTTTTCCTATTATGGAAGTCAGTGGTGACAAAAAACAGCCTGCCAGAATTTTCATTTCTGGGCGAACTGTTCTTTTAATTCTTCCCCTTATCCCAGTAATTCTCTTATTCGAAAGACATGTATAGTTTAATAAAACATTCAAAAGCATCCCAATATATGTTTTCTATGATATTTTGGGAGCAATTGAGACAAAGCTACTTGCTTTCCAGATTGTTGTTGACAGAATTTGGGAGTGTTCGTGAATTATTTAACCACAGTTCATTTTGTGGGTTCAGAAATTTCAGGAAGCATGGGCAAAAGAGGGGAAGTGTGATTAAAAAATACTATTTTAGTTTATGTTGATTGCATATTTTTAGCATTTCATATTAATTAAAACTAATATATAAATTATATTATTAATATGAACTTTTATTATGCTTTTGGAATTTGCTGAGGCCCTATAGTTGGCCCTGGCCACCTTGAAAACTATTCCAAATATTTATTTTCACATGGTTTAAGCAACAAAGGGCCTGGAGACGTGCGTTTAGTCAAAGCAAAAAGGCACTGAAATGTGTTTGCTTCATATCTTAACATAAATGCAATGGGCAATCAACCAAAAAAACAGCTTTTTTGTACACAGTTATTTAGCGGAATATCAGGTTGCTGTTTTTGACACAGTGGAGGTACAAGCAGACTGCAGCTATCAAGCTCAGTTTACCTAAAACGTATAATAAAACTGGTCTATACAGCATAGTCTTGCCATTGAAAATATCACTTCATTTTTTGGTGGGATAGAGTGAATTTATTGCATTTGACTGATTTGTTCTAATATTTAACATCTCTATCTTTCACAGTGGTTTGTGTGACAACATTATTCAGGATATCATATGCAGTTTTCTTGTGCTGCCAAACAAACTATCTATTCCACTTGTAAGCGATACACAGATTTCCAAACTCCGCTTCCCCATGCCAAAGGTGACACACTTTTACACTTCACATACACATGCATACATGTATATAAACAAAATGTTTATATCAAATGTGTGTTTCTGTTTTAGGCTGTTCTGCGGATTCACTTTCTGGAGGCACAGGATCTTGTAGGGAAGGACACATTTCTGGGAGGCCTGATAAAAGGAAAGTCAGACCCATATGGTGTCATTAAGCTGGGTAATCAGCTCTTCAGGTCCAAAATCATCAAAGAGACCGTTAATCCTAAATGGAACGAAGTCTATGAAGTAAGAGACTAATTTGTGATTGAATCTGTACTTCTCTGACATGTTTTTATTTACCAACCCAAGGTGTTTATATGTGTTTTAGGCATTCGTGTACAATCAACAAGGACAGAATTTGGAGATAGAGCTTTTTGATGAGGACCATGATAAAGATGATTATTTGGGAAGGTAATGGCTGTGCATTAATCTAATCACTCATTGTGGATGTGTTTTTATTTTAATTGTTTGATTTTTAACCTTCTGTATTCTTTAGCATTACCATCAAGGTAGATGAACTAGAGAAGGAACACAAAGTAGATGAGGTACAAAAATTATTATTATTATTTTTTCATTTTGGTCTTACTTCTGTTCAGCTTCATTTTTGTATGTGGTCAAAGCTTGAATAGAAAATTTGTTTAAATTATTAGTTCAGTCTAAAAATTGAGTTAGCATCATTTACTCAGCATGGTGATGTTCTGAACCTTTATGAAATAATTTCTTCTGTGGAGCATTAATAGTTTTTTTGTATTTATTTTGTATCTATTTATAGTCCAAGTTTTTTAAATGATGTTTGTTTTCATATAATAAATCCACTCCCTGTTTCACCTTTTTGTGTGTGTAGTGGTTTGTACTTGATGATGTTGCTACAGGAAAGCTTCACCTGAAGATTGAATGGCTTTCTCTTCTACCTACACCTGATAAACTCGATGAGGTAACATAACACACCTCTCAAACGCATCAAAATTATGTTATTATATGACTTCTGTTAATGATTTAAACTTTACTGATCCAATAACAGATGTATACTACCCCAGGCAGTAAGAAAGAAGTCTCTTGTGCTCACTAAGGCTGTATTTATTTGATCAAAAATAGAATTTTAGCATGATTCAAATAGTTGTATGTTTACCATCTTTAATCCAGTCTTTAGTGTGTGACATGATCCTTTAGAAATAATTCTAATATGCTAATTTGGTGCTCATTTATTGATATTATCAAAGCTGAAAACACCAGTTGTGCTGCTTAATTTTTTTTGTGAAACTGATTTTTTTTTCAGTTCAACTCTTAAATAGAATAGAAAATTTAAATTAACAGTATTCGTTTGAAATAGAATTTTTTTTGTTCTACTATAAATGTGTCGCTCACATTTGATCAATTTAATGCATCATTGCTAAATAAAAAAAAAATATTTCTTTTTAACAAAAAGCTTGCTGACCCCATATTTAATATGTATAGTATGTACTACAGTATAACAAAAATATGAACTGCACATTTCTACTTTAAACTCTGAAATCTCCCATTTCTATGAACTAATACAAAATAATTTTGTGATTGAAATAATTATTGCATGTTACAGTTCTTTTAAAAAGGCAAGTCCCAACAATGTGGATCACACACAGCACAGAGCCAGCACTGATTAATGTTTTATGTATTGCTTTTCAGGTTTTAAGCAGCATTAAAGCAGATAAAGGGCAGGCCAATGATGGGCTGTCATCAGCATTACTGTTGGTGCATCTGGACTCAGCCAAAAATCTGCCAGTGAGCATTAACACACACACACACATACTTACCCACACAAGCTTCTTCTTCTTCTTTTTTCTATGCTCCATCTTCGTTCTTTCATCAGGTATCGCTTCTACTTCTACCCTTGCCTTGCCTTTTTCTCCTTTCATCCTCTGTTTCTTTCTGTTATCCCGCTCTGGTTTCCTGTGGCTCTGGGTGAAGAGTGTTTTTGAGGGGCACGTGGGCAGTGGGTGTCTGAGAGAGCGTCGCTCTGCCGGGCTGGTGTTCTGTGAGAACACTTCTGCCCTCTACAGGACAATGTTTGTGAGTCACTCTGCTGGCATTTCCATTACACTGGTCTGCTTGCATTTTACCTGCATTTACAGCCGGTAGTTTCATTTGCAAATGTTTCATAGTTACATCTCAACTTCCCTTATGCACGTAAAATCTTCCTGTAATGCTCTCTTCAGACTCTGAGGACTGCTTTGTTTGTATTTGTTTATGTCACGGTTTGGTCTGTCAGCATGTTAGTCCCTCACTGCATTTTGCATAGATATTAACGGTCTGTATTAGAGGTGTTAGTGCAGCCATATTTGTGTATGTAGTTGTTTTGTTGTTTTGTTTTTTTACTGTAAAGGTGCACTCTTTCCTTTAAAGAGGGCATTTGAATATAGAGCATCAGAGGTTTTTCAGGGGAAACATTTTGACTGTTCACACAGCAACAGAACACAGTTATCAGCCTTGTTTGGAGAGCTAAATGAAGTTTTGTGGTTTTGGGTATATTGCTGATCAAGTTTTTTTTATTGGGCAGTGATCAAACCATAACTAGAAAGAAGACTGGCTGATCGCTTATAGCTGAATGGAGGTGTTTATGTGTGATATGTTTTTTTTTTAATGAAAATGAAAATAAAAATATATATATATTGATAACAAAAGAGGTATGCACAAAATTGCTGGTAAAATTGTTTACTAAACAACTTTTTTCGGATTTCATTATTTGAAATCAGACTTTTTTTAATCAGTAGATAAAGCAATGTTTGACAAGGATGAAATTGTTATTGGTCAGTATTGATGATCTCAAAAAAGGACAAAATATATGTTGTAAAACTTCAGGATTGCATATAGCGAAGATTCATTAAATTAATCAGAATTGACATGAAATACTTTTTTAATATTACAAAATCTTTCGGTTTCAAATAAATGCAGTTCAGCATTAATTCCTTCTGTTTTTCTGATCAGAGTCTTCAAAATAAAGACAAGGTTTCAAAACATTTAGTAGCACAGCTGTTTTAATATTAATAAGCACCAAATCAGCATATTACAATGGTTTCTAAAGAATCACGCTGCTGAAAATTCACTATATAGCTGTTTTTTGTTTTAACAAATTAATTCATCCTGGATGAGCGTAAGAGACTTCTTCGGGGGGGAAAAAACAAGTCTTACAGACATACAGAAATGTTGAACAGTAGCATGTGTTTGGGGTGTAACTGAGGTGCAGTAGTGTCAATTTTAGAAGCATGTTGAATGAAACGGGTCTCTCTCTCTCTGCACTTCACTGTATGACACACAAGCAACATTTTATACAACAGTTTATACATTATCCGTACATACAGATTAAACTTTCTGTTCTAGACATAATATTAGACAGCTATTTTGTAGGGCTGCTACAATTATGCAATTACTGTTATGGATGCCACAATAACATAATAGTTCAAAGAGACAATTAATCCTTCCAAATCCACTTTTGGTATCCTGTGTGTTTAAGATGTGCTCTTTTGGGTTTTTGGATTGTGTAATTTTAGTTTTAGTACATCATTACAACACTATGCATGTTTTAACTTTTCTATTTAAAGATTTACTCGATGCGTACATGTAGTTCACAGTTAAGGCTTAAAACTACACAAAAGCAATACGTTTTTCAGTTGTTGTAGCTTATTTTGGTTTCAAGGGAATAATCTATAATTATGATTGGCGTCATCATTGTGCAGCCCTACTACTTTGCCTATATTTGCTTTGCACAACAACTTCCACTCGAAAACTGTCGTGTGTCTCCAAGCAGAAAGCAAACAGTTCTGATTAAAAGCGTGAAAAGCTCCAGTGCTATTTTATTACATATCCGCACATTGTGTCCATAATTGTTGTATAACTGTTGCAGTATGCAGCCCATGCCTCATTTGGTCATTTTGTCGTCAGTCACTGAAAGCGTTTTGAGTAAGTTCAGGCTTGTAGTGCCCATGACATTGTGTAACATATTTCTGCAATCAGATTTGTTGCGGGTTGAATTGCAGTGAAGTGTGGGTTGGACTGATTCTCTTTGGATTGCCTTGTCTGTGTTTCTCTTTCATGTTCCTTTCTATCATTCTTTCTTCATCACTGTTCTTGACACCCTGAATTGTGTCCTCTCATGTGCCCAGGCATGACTAATCAATAAAAAAAATAAATGCTGATGCGTTCTGCTAGGCCCTTCCATCATTCGGATCAATCATACGGATAAAATACATTGAAGCATCATCCTTTCTCATTTTCATCAAATTAATCATGCATTAATTCCGTAATCATTCATTTTGTTGTGAATGATGGAGTGAGTACTCCAGGATGTGTGTGTTTTTGTGCAATTATGAATTTAACTCTGCATGCTATCCTCCTAATAACCCTGCCTGTATTTGTTTGTGTCTGTGTGTGTGTGCGCGTGTGTGTCTCGTCTTTTTCTGCTTGGGGAAATAAGCGCAATCCTTTAGAATTCAACAATGCAGGTCTGAAGAAGGGTACAGTCAATAAAGCAATAAAGGTAATGCAACCAGTTTTTTTCCCAATTCTCACACACACACACATAATGATATAGAAAGACGTGGCAAGCCAATTTAAGATCCTTCTGCTGCAGGTACCGTGTGCTGTTTGTGTGCTTTGATTAACCGCATGCAGACCTGCGTGTGCATCTGACTGTCTGAAAGGCACTCAATTCAGACTTGCCACAGACTAATTCTCTTCAGCCAGCTTTCGAATCCCATACTTCTAATTCTGATTTGATTGCATTTTATTCAAGCAATTTATAAATCACGATTATACAATGCTACATAGCCTAAATGTTTTTAGGTTGTTATGTCCTAATAGTAATATGGTACATTGCATTCATTCATTCATTCAAGGAGAAAAATATTTTAAATAAATAAAATATTTTAGAGCATTTTGAACATTCTATCCAATGGAATATTTCCAAATGTAATGCTTACCACATCTGGAGTAAATCTGGAGCATGCTGTGCTGTCTATTATCAGGGTCAGTCATGTCAACAAGTTTTAACAATAATAATTTTCACATGTATTGCTCAAAAAAAAATCTTGTTGCTTGACTGAAATGTAAAAGTGCATTGATTAGACCAGCCTAGTATGTTATGATTTGAAGTAAAAAAGCTGAATTTGCTTAATTGTTTTATTTAAATATTGATTATAGAGCAAATTGAAAATATTTAAAAATCTAAGTCTTGTAAGTTTGTAAATTCTCATTCAAGTAAATAGGAACTATATTTGGTCCCTCTGGTCCATAACAAGAGTTTGAATGTGACCTGGAACAAAAAAAATCTATAGTTAGGAAACAATCTTATGCAAACGTATGAAATGTTAAAATCTTACGATCATCACATAGATTAAAGATTTATTTATAGTGTTGCCTGCTCAGCTTTCTACCTACTGTAACTGTCTTTGATGATGGACAGCATGCCAGGTGTGGCTCATATTACAGATTTAGATGGGAGTAAATATGATTAGGGTTAGTGTGCAAATATGTACTGTAGATTATTACATGTTTGAAATGACACTGTTATTTTGGCGAAGGTTGAAAATGTTATTTGTGCATATTGTTATATGTGTGTGTTTTAATATGGAAGCATTGTTAATAATTATTTTTATGCTCTGTAGTCCGGTAAAAGGGTCACCAGTGTGCCCAGTCCATTCGTCCAGTTTACTGTGGGACACAAATCCTTTGAGAGCAAGGTAAACATACTGATCCACACATGAAAAAATCTTTAAATTTATAAGTGTATGTTTTGTTAAAATATATAAAATATATTGTATAAAATAAGGACAACTTGAAATAGCATCATATGACCCCTTTAAATCCAATACAGAACCTTTGTGTTTTCACTGTTGCTAAATGTATAATGGTTAAATGTTTTACATTCTCTTCTCATTACAGACGAGATATAAAACCAACGAGCCGCTTTGGGAGGAGGCCTTCACATTCCTGATCCACAATCCAAAGTGTCAAGATCTTGAAGTGGAGGTAAAGCACAAACATGCGCTCACATGTCATGGGGTTTTGTGACTTAATGGAAAGGCAAAAGATTTGACCACTGCAGGGTAATACTGTTTTTGATTATTCTAGGAAAAGTGTAACAATAATTACAACCCCAACATTGGTATGATACTAGCTGTTCTTCCAAGTGATGTGTTTAGACTGAATTTGTTACCCTGCTATCCATATTGGTTTGTTTGTTTGTTTTATTTATGTGTATTTATTTATTTGTGAAAAATAAATAAATCATAGAAATAAAAGTATTTGTTAAAATTGATCTGGAAGAAGCAGTGTTTATAACATGGTATTGTCTCTACGAGTCACAGCCTGATGTTTTATGTGCGTGCAGGTAAAGGATGAGAAGCACGAGTGTTCCCTCGGGACGTTTTCTCTTCCTCTGTCAAAGCTGCTGCAGGAGGATCAGATGACTATCAGTCAGCGATTCCCGCTCAGGAACTCAGGACCTGGCTCTATGATTAAGATGAAGATGGCACTTAGGGTAACACACCAACATCTCACACACACTTTGTGTGATAAAACTTTTCACAATTTAAGTAAAAAAGTTACTTTAAAGTACAGTTTTTGAAATATTACATAGGGGGTTATGCCAATTCAATTTTCTATTGATTCCTCAACTGTAAAACCTTAAATAAAATTAAGAAGTAATACCTAAAAAGGAATATGCCCTCTAAATGAGAGAAAAACTAAACTGGAAGTGACCACAGCGATAATAACCAAAATTTTATTAATTTGATGTTTTTAGAGATATATATTTTCAAAGCAGCTTTAGTGAAAATGGTGCCTTAACGGCCTTAGTGAGGAGGTTCAGCACGACCGCAAAGAAACAGCTGAACCTTGCCGTCCATCTCAAGAGCAGGTGTCGCTTTTGCTGTAAGGATACATATAAAAGTCAGTAACCAACACAAATTTGTCTATATGTATATTTTAGATTCTCTCTATGGATAAGTTGGATGTATCAGGTCAGCCGTCCTCAGTTCAGATCCATCGCCCCATCGTGACCCCCAACCCCTCTCCTCAGCGGCCCAATGTTACAGAGCCCACCCCAGCATCCAAAACCCAGCAGCCGACACCGGCACCCAGAAGCCAACCGACCCCTACACCCTCCCCGCGGGTGGAGCCCCTGATTGACAGCAGGCCCTTAGAGGACTCACCTACCCGCCTGGCTAAATCAGGGCGGAGCACGTCTAACCTGGCCATCTCTGGCTCTCAGCTACACCTAAACAGCAAAGAGCCGACTCCCAGCATAGCATCTGACATCTCTAACACCAGCAACGCCCAGGAGCTCCAGAAGACAATACAACAATTACAGAAGTATGTTTGAACATTTTGAACATATTTTGACTTTTCTTTGTTAGAATTTCAAAAATGCAACAGTTAAAAATATTTAATTTTATTTATTTATTTTTACAGTGGAGCCTCACCTGGTTTTGCTCCATTGGGTGAAATTCAGTTAACCATCAGACACAGTCCCCAAAGAAACAAACTAATTGTCGTGGTACACAGCTGCAGGTATGACTTTTGACCTTCTGAAGTATTTCAGTGCTTCTAAAACATGTTTTTAATATGAAAGTCTTCATATTTTTGTGTTTGCAGGAATCTGATTTCTTCTACTGAAAATGGTTCTGATCCATACGTCCGATTGTATTTGCTGCCTGATAAACGGCGCTCTGGACGCAGAAAAACAAACACGATGAAGAAAACAGTGAATCCAATCTATGATCAAACGTCAGTTTCTTTTTCCTTTTCTAGTCTCTTATCCTCAAGTCTTCTCATTTTACATTGAATTAAAACACAACTACATCTTTAAAGAAGTGTTTGTGTGTTGCATGCATGCGTTTGTGTAGGTTTGAATTCAGCGTGTCACTTGTGGAGTTACACAGAAGAACACTAGATGTGGCCGTGAAGAATGGAGGAGGAATTCTGTCAAAACACAGAGGGCTGCTGGGAAAGGTGGCAACCCTCACATCATAGATAGCATTAATAAGTCTTCACAACATTTTTGACATAATTAACTTCTTAACCCATCTTTTGTAAGATAAAAAAATTATTTTGCCATTTATAACATTGTTCTATCATTGTTCTAAATCTAAATGTATTTTATAATTTTTTTTTTTGACTCAAAAATTTTGAACAAATAATAATTCATATATAAAAATTATGTTTGCTTTTTTCTCCCAGGTGTTAGTTGACTTGACCTCTGAGGATATATCAAAGAGCTCAACTCAATGGTAAGAAATTCATGCTAAGACTTTAATATGAACATGATATTGATTGTTCTTATTACTATAATATATATTATAATATATGTGCCCTATTTAAAAATATCTTTAAAAATTCATCATTTTGGAGAAGAAAAATTATTATATATATATATATATATATATATATTTGTTTTAAAGTTTAAAAAAAAAAGTTTAATTTAAAATTTTCTCAGAAGGTTAAATACCACTATATTTGTTATGAGTTATAAGTCACATTTTCTTAATGTAAAGTATACACATCAATTTGGCACAGTAAAAAAAAATGTCATGAATATTTAGCCAAAGGTGTTTAAAAATGTCATCAGAAATGTTTATGTGAATCTCTGTGTGTGTTTGGCAGGTATGAGCTTTCAGTGGATGGGCTGAAACGACAGTCTCATTAATCAGTGAAACCAACGTCTTTCTGCCTACACATACTGTATTAAAAAAAACTACAAATCCCTACCCGAGACTCCAAACCTCAGCCATATTTAAGCCATGTGTTTTAGCGGTGGGCAAAATTTGTACATGTTGAATCTCCAGATTTTATCACTTTTATCAGATTTACAGTGTGAAAGAAGAAAAAAACGCTATTGGTGTTATGTGCACTGACTTGACAAGAGTGAAAGAGAGAGTGAGAGTGTTTAAAGATTTTTTAAAGTTAAAAAGGGATACGGTTCAGCGGCATCTGTCGGATTGATTAGTTGTTTACACTTTAAGACTTCTAAACCAAGAGTGGTAAACTCTAACATCATCCGCCATTTAATGGTGGAGAGATTATATACAGTAATATATATAACTGAGCTCAGACTGTAAATATATACAAATAAAGAAATTATAGTGTTAGGAAAAGTTTGATAAATATTAACCGTAAGAGTTCTTGTTAAACCAGCACTGGACTCTTTGAAAGTGTTATATATTATAATCTCTGTTAATGCATACAGATGCTCCTTTTAGGAGACAAATTTACCAAAGAAGTACTCGGCTCATATAAGTGTGTGTGAGTGTGTGATTTAACCAAATATGCACCTAAATGTTTTTCACACCTAAGTGTTCATATATATATCTATATGTGTTATGTGTTGTCTGGTTTGGTGTCCACCATCACAGCACTGGCTGTCAGTGCTTAAACATGCATGGGCAGCTACAGTGTCACATGACCCTGGATATCTAATGCTTCCAAATCTCTGTATCTTGTTTGGCCTTTCTGTAGCACATGTTCACTAATTCAAACACCTGGTCACCTTTCACCCACTGCATCCCAGCTGTGCTTCTTCAGTCATCTGCATCTCAGAGTTAAAAAAAATGTCTTGTGTGTAGATATTAAGTGAAGGTTCTGGTTTGGTCTGCTGCGGTGTCATTGAGCTGAGCTTATGACATGCGGATGGTCAAACCTCAAACTGTATTGATTTTATTCCTGTCAGCAAGAATGTGTTTTTATTGTATAAATTATTGTGAATAATATTATGACAGATTTTATGATGCTTATTAATATGATCGATATTATCACAAAAAGTAATCGTATGCAGTCAGAGCAACTCTCTGTGCTGAGCTTGCCTTATAGATGTGTATATATATATATTTCCTGTGCCTTATGACCAACAATATGCTTACGTTAGAGGATATCTGGCATCAGATATAGGATTGTAAAATCTCTGTATTTGATGATGTGCACTGTTTTCTTTTCAATAAACAATTTATTCTCTGCCAGAAAATAGTTTGAACGGAGGGAAAAAGTAATTACTTGTGTTGTTGTCATATTGTAAACACAAATTAGATATTATTATTCACTCTTTGAACAGATGGCATTTTAAGAGTTAGGAAATAACACAATATCATATCAGTTATAATTTTTATTAATATAACGATTTGTTTATTTCTCTATATAGATCTATTTATAATGTAAGTGTGTGTATACACATTAGTTTTTTTGGGTTTTTTGGTATATGTAGTTAAAATAAAACGTTACCTCGGCACTAAGATAATGATTTTATTTAATTACACAAAAATGTTTTCTATGGTTTTTGTAAACTATAATAAGATCGCAAACACAATCGTGCAAATAAAAACGTGAATGGGTTATATGCATGTACCACAATTAGACGGACAATAATTATTTGTAATTTTGTGGTCTTCAGCCTCATCGCTAGTGTGTTTGCGTGCGCGGGTGTCTGTGACGTCAGAGGCGGGTTGCTGTTCAGTGCTGATTCTCGCGTCGCGCGGACTGCGGTGCGCGCTGACAGCTTTTGCGTACGCTTGACGTCTCCTCCTCTCTTTTTTTCTTTCTCCCTTCCCCATTTCTCCCTCTATCTACACACCGTTTCCATACCATCCATCCCCCATCACCTTAGACCTCGCGGAAAGAAGGAAATCCGCCGCTGGAATGGATTAATAACGAGCAGGAGGAGATGGACGCGTGATCGGAAGAATGGAGTCGTTTCACCTGTTTCTCACCATCCTCGTGCTGCGGGCCGGTCTCGCCTCCGCGGCAGATCAAAAATTCGGTAACGTTAAGTGTTTTATAGTGTGCGTGTGAATGTAAATGTGTGTGTGCGCGCGCGTTTCCGTAAGGAAAGGGCGAGATGAAGCGCGCGCCATGTCAATATTAGTCCGTATCTGTGTCTGAAGTCTGTATGTTCCGTCCGATTCGTTTCCGATGGGTTGTAGCTGTTTTCTAGACAGATCGAGTGTGTAATCTGAAGGGTGGGTGCGCGGATCTTCTTTACTGAGCCAATAAACAAAGCGACAGGGAAGAGAATAGTATAATTTAGCTTAATTTCCGCTAAATAAACATCGCATGCTGATCCATTAGTCGCTCCATTCTCTGAAATAGCTTAATTTTCTACATTCAGTGATTTTAAGTCATGTATTGAGAGGCTGTGAAGCTGTAGGACTTCATACACTGGTCATTACATAACTGGGTCCGAAGCTTGAGAATCAGCGAGGGACACTCGGCCTGTTATCTTGACGAATGCAAAGTATTATTTGTGCTGTTTAATCATATTATTAGTCTGAACATCAGATTTGTGTGTTCAGGAGGGCCTCTGTCTGCAGTCAGAGCAGCAGCAGCACAGGAAATGAAGCATCATAGATTACAGCTCGCCCCTGCTCACAGCATGAGCCACAATAATAGAGTTGATACGGGGTCTGTGTGATTCATAAACCCAGCCCAGAAAGAGGTCATCCTGTCAGTCATTAGCAACTGTAACCATAGCAACAGGTTGCAGCATGTTAATTTCATATTGACTTCATTGCTCTAGACCGCACGACTAAATGGATGTACATAATGAACTTACATAGCAGTCAATGAAAAGATCAAGACTCAGACCATAAAACATGGATATACATATATAAAACCTCTAACTACTGATCTATATATAATTACTGTTTTTTTATACAATGTTCTCTTATATAGATCTGTCTCTATCATTGAAGATAAACCTCGGTATTTGTAACTCTAAGAATGAAGATCAGTGTTGGGGGTAACGCATTAGAAGTAACGCGAGTTATGTAATAATATTACTTCCAAGTAACTAGTAAAGTAACGCATTACTTTTTAATTTTAGAGTAAAAGAACTTACTGACAAGTCTCCTGATATGTTGGGAGAAATCAGAAATACAGAGGCATTGTGTGCGGTGTGTGAATACAGTGTAGTTCTAGACTAAATGTAAATGTACATTCATTTATCTCACTTTCAGAAAACAGATTTAGTATTCATCAAAATGAATTATAAAAAATATGCATATATGAATATGACACAAACCTGCAATAATTAAATTACACAAATGAATCTAATCTCATTGTATTAACCAGTGTCTTTGCTGCTGACCTTTGATGATCCAGTTCAACCATACTTACAAGCAAAAACGACTGAGCTTCATTTTGTTTTGTATTTTTTATTGCTGAAGAGTATTGAACTTTCTTCTGTATTCTACTTTACAGATGTGAATTTACTTTTTCTTCAGCCTGGTTTATTCGTGACACTTTTTGGTGTGATTTTACATTTGCTATAAATTAAATATTATATGAAAATGAACACTCAATCTCTGCCTATATTTAAAAAGTAACGCATTACTTTCCATAACAAGTAACTAAGTAACATAATTAGTTACTTTTTTATGCAATATTGTAATGCATTACTTTTAAAAGTAGCATTCCCCAACACTAATGAAGATACATTTTTCTCATGTTATTTAAATATATGTTTTTTCATACATTTGTGCTATGTCATATAGAGTCCAATTTTTATTTGTCAACTACACATACCCACATTACATGTGTGTGTATATATATGTATTTTGTATATATATGTATTTGTGTGTGTGTGTGTGTGTGTATTTACTCTGAAGTTTGTCAACTTTTTAAATTATTTTCTTTTATTGTCTATGTTAGAGGTGCCCAGATTTTTTATTCTGAAAAGCCCAACATTATCTTAATCTTGGACCAAAAATAAAGCAAATGGAAATGTTGCTTTATGTTCAAGTGTGTTGTATAAAAATGCATTAAATGAAATAATAATAATAATTTGATGTACATTTTTTCCACTTTTTAATTAAAAAATGGCTTAAATCAAATTTACTTATATTGTTTTTTTGATGCAATTGAACAAAAAATATAAATTGCTTCAATGGCTTTTTTTTCTACCCATATTTTTTTATTTGGCCTAGTTGTGGTAAATATTTGATTTAAACCAAACTGCTGGCAACACAGCAGTTGTATCAAAATGATCTACATTTGACCATCGTGAAAGAAGATCAGGCACTTTAATGGTACCTTTGAAAATAATTCTCAATCAAAAAAGGAAGTTAGTCAGCAATTACAGGAAGTTGTAGAGAGCACACATTACACGCCTCATAAAAATGCTGTTTCAGTGTTAACAGGTTTTATTATCTGTCCATCCATCTATATCTAAGCTGGACAGCATCTGCACTTAGTCCTCCTCAGACGTTGCCTCATGCAGCTGACATGATGGTCACACAGTCAGGAAACTCACCTCCGTGGCTCATAATTTGAGCTGATGAGTGTCAGTGGATTTATTTGAAAGGATGTCAGTGAGGAGACAGTCTGTCCACTATCATTCTGATAAACTGTGACTGCAGCTTCTCGCTGCCTCCCTCTAAACTGAGCATGCAAACCACTCTCCATAGTAACAAAGAGGTTTCAATAGAAATATAATAAGGCAACCATGCATCATGATGTTGTTTATGTGTATATGTGTCATGTGTGGGTGCATCCTGTCTGCTCTATTTGTGTGAATGCGTCAAAATACCGTCATGCATCCCCTTATGAAAGGGGAGGGATGTGTGTGCACTGACCTTCAAATGTTGAGCAATTTATTTATGCACTTATGTGTGGATTAGTGGACAATTAAATAAGTAATGTCTTTTAAACTAAGTAATAAAAATCAGGTTAACATTATTCATCCATTAGGCTGTTTAATTCTAGATGAGTATGTGGATAAACGTCTTACTTTATTAATCAGACTATTCATGCAGAACTTTCAGGATTTCACTCATTATCTGAAACAGGTAAACAAAGTACTTATTTAATTGCACAATCATGACAATCAATGTTAAAACCAGAATAGATGAAGCAAAGAAGAATCAGGCTTAAATAAAACCAGAAGAAGGGATTCATGAAGTGTTAATCACACATAATTAGATGAGGTCAGATACTGCTAAACCCTTCTTCCGACATTCAGAGCCTGAGAAATAGTGATTTACTGCTGAGATACTTGGTGTGAGGAGGTTTGTGTGAGCAGAATTTGCTATGAATGATTTGTGTGAATGTCAAACACTGCGGTACTACAGTATATCACTATCAGTATATCAGCAGCGCAAGAAGAATGTCTGAAAATGAAGTTATATTATCATCGCAATGACAGATTCAAAAACAGCAAAATGCATGTGTGATGTTTTTGGTCTGTTGTTGGTCTTTATACAGGTGAGATGAAGCTGAGCAGAGTTACGGCATCTGTCTGAGCTGGTGTGATTAAAAATCGATTTCTCAGCTGTTTGGATGAGGATATTGAGCAATTTAATATAAGCAAAAATGCAAAGAAGGAATATTAAACATATGCCCTCTCTATTGTAAAGCCTCACCTGTTGTACCACAGCAATACGTATGGTATAAAGATAGCGTGCAGGCCAGAGGAAAAATGTATAGCTCGGATGCTTTTTGAGATGTCTTGATGTTTGGTCAGGAGTCCTCAGTTGTAATTCTTTGAAGTAAAGTTTTTCTCAGATGTTTCTTCTCTGATAAAGTAGAAGAGATCTACAAAACTGATGTGGACAGCATAGTTTGTGTTCGAATATGATAAGAAAAAGTTTATACTTGATTTCAGGCTTTCTTGGGGCAAATTGGAGCACAGTTTGAGATATTATTGAGATCCCTAAAAACCGTAGAGGAGTGATATCTCTGAACACCTAATTCAGTGAAATCAGTCAACTAATAGGGAGTGCCTTTGCATAAAAAATAAATATGTAAAACTAAATCCTTTTTAAGGCCTGTTTACAACAAGAAAGTCAACTCTATTATCATTCATACCAACAGACACCATACTGTTTTAAATAATGCCTTTTTTTTGTCCAGCTTTAAATGCTCTAGCACTTTAAATTTGCCCGTCAATGTTTTATCAATCATTCAGCTGAAATCAACCCATCAATACCATTTCTCTGTGTCATTATCATTATTTCTGTGATTTGATCATCACTATACTACGTAAGTTCTAAGTGGCCATGTATTCTAATTTTTTTCCGTCTTCTGTTTTCTGGTGATCACGTCTTATTTTTCTCGTGATCTCGACACGACATAACAAAAGTTGTTTTCTCGTTATCGCGACTTAATTTTCTTGTGATCTCGGCATAACAAAAGTTGTTTTCTCGTTATCGCGACTTAATTTTCCGGTGATGTCGACATAACAAAAGTTGTTTTCTCGTTATCGCAACTTCTCGTTATCGCAACTTAATTTTCCGGTGATGTCGACATAACAAAAGTTGTTTTCTCGTTAGCGCACCTTCATTTTCCGGTGATGTCGACATAACAAAAGTTGTTTTCTCGTTATCGCAACTTAATTTTCCGGTGATGTCGACATAACAAAAGTTGTTTTCTCGTTATTGCAACTTAATTTTCTCCTGATCTCGTCATAACAAAAGTTGTTTTCTCGTTATCGCAGCTTAATTTTCTCGTGATCTCGACATAACAAAAGTTGTTTTCTCGTTATCACAACTTAATTTTCTCGTGATCTCGGCATAACAAAAGTTGTTTTCTCGTTATCGCGACTTAATTTTCTTTTGATCTCGACATAACAAAAGTTGTTTTCTCATTATCACAACTTAATTTTCTTGTGATCTCGACATAACAAAAGTTGTTTTCTCGTTATCGCGACTTAATTTTCCAGTGATGTCGACATAACAAAAGTTGTTTTCTCGTTATCACAACTTAATTTCCTTGTGATCTCGACATAACAAAAGTTGTTTTCTCGTTATCGCGATTACATTTTTTTTTTATGGTCTCAACTAAAAACTCATTTGAAGGAATGAAGTTTGATTTAACAGCAAACCGAAATGTGAACAGAAAGAAATCAATAGATTTATTAATAATAATAATAATTTAGCCTATTATTATATTTTCGTTTTGTTTGACAAACATAAAACAAATGAGCTTATTGCTTTCATATTTATTTCACATGCCTTGGCGGCCTTGATACTTTAGTCTGATTATATTT
>JAUMHP010000041.1:15416049-15442384 GCA_032361065.1 Enteromius trimaculatus | reverse complement strand
CATATGCACACATACACATATGTATAAAAGTTAATCTTAAAATGTTTATAATGCTACTTTTTATTTGGAAATTTTTCGGTTCAGATAAATTCGTTTATCTGAGTAAAATTTACTTAAATTACACATAACTAATATAAGAGCAATTTTTAAAAGTTTTAGCAACACAGTTTATTCTATTTCATAATACACAAAGTTTTACAGAGAATGCAAGTTATCTCTGATTTGATCTCTGTCAAATGATTCTTACAGTCAAGGCTTTTGTCTTGATATTCTGACAGGCCACAGGGTTATGGGACTGCTGCTGGAGACAAGAAAATGAAATCATCCGAGGCTGAGATTAGGAAGACCCTGAAGTACCTGCAGCAGCTGGGACTGCTACCAAAATCATCACAAAAAGCGAGCAAGGTGTGTATATCCTAGGGCTGTGCTTTTGGTTTTGCATTTTGGCGGCGATTTACATTGGCCAATGTTACATGATTCCTCAAAAATCAATTTATTATTTGCTGCTCAAGAAACCTTTTTATCAATGTTGAAAATAGTTTAAATTCTGTGGAAACCATGCCACAGGTTTGATGTATAGAATGTTAAAAAGAACTGAATTCTTTTGAGGTAGAATTCTTTATCAGATAAAACTGAAATCTTTAGGCCTAACAGTATGCTAAATGATTAACATGACAGGCTCAATTGAAAAATGTATTAAATTTGCCAAATGCATAAACAAAGCAAGTGCATATATGTTAAGCTTATTATAGTAGCTGATAATGGTGTGTATGTCTATCCTGTGTAGGGGGCGGAGCTTCAGTATTACCGCTCTGGAGAACCACGGCCTGAAAGTGACTCCTCCCCTCCTCAGTTTATTCCAGAGATGCCCTATCAGTCACTGTCCTACCCTGACCTCAGCCGATACCAGAGCGATGCAGCACAAGCTCCTCAGCAGGAACAGGGTTCAGACCTGCTCACAGCCGCTCTTCAGAAATATCTTTCCAAGAACAAACCACCTCAGTCTGATCTTGGAGACAGATCCAGAGCGGACCGACTCTATTTAAAAGATGGATCAACAAAGTCTTCCACCAGTGACTCTCTTACACCCGTGGATGGTATGATGCTATTTTATCTTCCTTCTGACACCTCTTCACCTTATCTGCCATCATGTTCTTGTGTTATCCGAAACCTGTATGACTTTCTGTGAAAAACAAAAGGAGATGATTAAAAGAATACAAAATGTAGCCTAGAGTTTGTCAAGCTCTATAAAGGACATTAAAGTAGCAAGGAGTAGAAGTCCAAACTACAATATTAAAGAACAGGCCAAAATTCAGTGGTGTAGCCCGTAATTTTTAATGAATTTATTGCAAAAATTAAAAATACTCCTATCCCAGAGAATGCATGGGCAACTGACCCTCAGAAAAGCATTCTTATGTTTCATAAATAATCCAAAAATCAGACTTCCAGATTTTAATGTAAAAAATAATATTCACAGAATCCTTCATCTGGAAAGTTCTGCAGAACGTGGGAAGGCACAGGGTAAATGTGAAGAGTCTGAAGGCAGCAGACCTGGATGAGCTTGCTGTTCTTATCGCAGACGCTCTGCAGGTGGTGGACAAGCAGACAGGTCAACAAGGAGAAACACCCAGAGACCTGGAGACACAGCAGAGACCTGAAGACGAGGCAGAAGATATGCAATATGAGGACCAGCATCCTGAGAGTTACGTAATGGATCAAGCCCCTGGAGACAGTGCTCAGAATCAGAGGGAGGAGAATGAGGAAATTTCATCTGTCACTCAAAAGACAGACCAAACCATCCCACCTTTGACAGGTAACATCTTCTGAAGCATGGCCGTTCAGTTATACATAGACAAGCATTTACACTGATTATGATGTTTCTTTTTCAGAAGGACAGACAGTAGTGGAGGAGAAGAGAACTATGGACAGCAAGGTAGTGCTACTGTCAGAAATATGCTTTATATACAAGTATATACACAAGTATCATTATTTGGTTATGTATGTTTAATTTTTATTTGTGTTACCCCAAATCTAGATAATTTATGTATCCAAATAACATCAATATTATTTATTGAATTTCTTTTGAGGTTGGATTTACATTCGGCCTGTATTTACTTTCTGTTTTAGCAGGATGTGGGCTTTTTAGGAAAGCTGCTGGAGTACCTGGATAAAACCTCCAGCTCTGAACCAGAAGCAGCTGATAAGGGGCGGGGTGTGTCTGTGGAGACGGTTCGTAGCCGAACGACACACCGGGAGGTGGGGATGCAGAAAAAGGCCATAGAGAGAGTGGAGGAGGTAGAAGGCTGGGTCCAGGCAGCAGCGATAGCGCCCTCCTCTGCCCTGAAGGAAAACCCTGCACCACACCGCAAGAACATGAAAGTACAGGATCTTCAGCTTGATGTCCAGAGCAACGCTAAAAATGACATCTATGGATACATTATTACTGACACAGAGTGAGATATTTATATATTTTTACATGTAACATTTACACCCATTCTTTCTTCGCGTCTCTTATTCTCTTCACAATATTGCTAAACATTAGATCAGAACATGTGCAACACAGTTCAAGATTCAAGATTGGGGTTATATGAGCAGAACGTTTGGTATGGGTGAGTATTCTAGCTGCAGAGTTTTGAATATATTGTAATCTGGAGATGGCAGGTAGACCAATGTAAAGGGCATTACAGAAATCATTTTGTGATGAGACGAATGCATGGATGACAGTTTCAGCATCGTTGGTACTGATGAAGGGACGGAGTTGTGCAATACGACGTAAATGGAAGAATGAGGATTTAGTGACAGATTTAATGTGAGACTGAAAGGAGAGTGTGGAGTCAAAGATTACAGTAGATGGTAGATGTTTTGATGTGAGAGCCAGTAATCTCACAGGTGAAACTGGTAGAAATGTTGCTGTTGCTGTTCCAATAAAAATTATCTCACTTTTGTCCATATTAAGTTTCATAAAATTTAAGTTAAGCCATTCTTTAATGTCCTTCACACAAGCAGAGATTTGGTCAATTTGGGCAGATGGAGTGGGTGAACAGATAGAATAAAGTGGAATGTCATCAGCATAAAAATGATAGTTGAGACCATGACGTTGTAAGATCAGACCAAGCGGCAAAGTGTAAATAATAGTGGGCCAAGAACAGATCCCTGGGGAACACCTCGCTTCAAGGTGACAGTGAGTGATTGAAAATCCTTAACAGAATGTAGAATTGTTTATTTGAGAGATAGGAAGAAAACCAGGAGAGAGCAGTACCAGAGATACCCAGGCCAGAGAGACAAGAAATTAATAAATCATAGGATACAGTATCGAAGGCAGAGCTGAGATCAAGTAGCAGTAGTATAAACAAGGAGCCAGAATCACTAGAAAGCAGTAGATCATTCACTACCTTTACAAGTGCAGTTTCAATACTATGGAGAGGGCAAAAAACAGAATGAAAAGGGTCAAAGAGATTATTATCAACTAGAAAAGACTGGAGTTGGGCCGCAACAGTACTTTCCAGTAATTTAGCTATATAGGGTAAATTAGAAATGGGATGATATTCGGATAGAACTGAGGGGTCAAGGTTGGGTTTATTTAGCACAGGTGTAACTGCAGCAATTTTTAGTGGCAGAGGAAATGAAGCAGAGGTAAGAGATGCATTGATGGAATGAAAGAGAGGTGCAGAGATGGCACAATTACAATTTATAATAATATCTCATTAGAATTAATAGTCGTTTAAAATCTCTTCTAAAAAATAAATGTTTCTTTCTCTCTCTGCCTCAGAAATCTTCCCACTGATAAGGGTTTGTATCTGATGGAGTTGGTGGCTCGTAAAGCGAAGATTCAAATGACTGATTTCTCAGAGCTCTCGTGAGTCATCAATTATTATTTCTCAAATTTCAATAACCCACACTGTTCAGAATATAAAGAGATTGAGTAAAATATATAGTTAAGACATACTGGAAAGCTTATTTAAATCCTAGTAGTAGCTTTATAAACTGTATGTTTTATCTTAAAAATTAAAAATTATTTACTTTGTATTTTTTATTAAAATATCGTAACTCGATCCTCTGGTGAAACCACAGACCATAAGCATAACCCATCAATAACCAATGGACAGAACCCACCCTACGTTTTCCCCACAAAATAATTTGATGATTTTTTTTCCATTTGTATAGTGTCGTTAGTCCAGCTGTGACATTTCAAGTCCGTCCTAATGCTCAGAACATCACTACAGAGGATGTGGCTAATGTGGCAGGTTAGTTTAGTGAGAGCAAACTATGCAAATGATGTACAAGATGAGCTCTTTGATGAATGTCTCTCTTCAAAAGTACTCTGATCTCCACTGATTCTAATTCTTCTCTTGTATCAGTCCATCGAAAGGATGAACTGGAGAAAGAAGCAAAAGTCAAGATTGTAGAGGCTGGAGTCACTGATGTAAGATTCTTTCCACTTTAATAATTTCGTTGTGATTTTCTGCAAGGATATGACATTCCCATTTTTAAGTTAATATTCAAATGTAATAAAATACAATTCTGTAATTTAAAATATACTGAATAAAAACTACTGTTAAACAAATCCTTCAAAAATTCATCTTATATGAAGAACCCAAACAAGTTCTTAAAGAAAATTGCAAAATGTAGCCAATAACTCGTCTTTTTGTTTCTTTCCAGAGGAGCAAACTGAATCAGATTCCCACTAAGTACAGTCGTTCCGAGTCTCTGAAGTTTCTGATTCTGACTGTGATTTCCATCATCTGTATAACTGGAGTGTTGCTAGCATCCAGTGTGGTCTATTGTCTTCGTCATCGCTCTCATCACAAACTCAAAGAGAAGCTCACCAACCTTGGCTCTGACCCCACCACTGACGCCACTGCTACCTACCAGGTGCCAAAGAGTGTATGTGTGTGTGCGCGCACAGGGCAGTTTGTTTGAAATTATTTCTTTAATTAATATGAGATTTCTTTTTGCTCAGGAACTGTGTAGGCAGCGAATGGCAGTAAAGCCTCCTGTAGAGAAGCCAGATCCTATTCATTCCTCTCGTATAAATAGTGTGTCATCTCAGCTGAGTGACGGCCCTATGCCAAGCCCCTCTGCACGCACTAGCACCTCGTCCTGGAGCGAAGAGCCCGCTCATTCCAACATGGACATCTCTACTGGTCACATGATACTGGTACATGCATAAACCAACACACGAGAACCCTGGGAAAGTTTGAAAATGCAACACAGATGCATTCATTATTCATTGATGCATTCATTGTTATTCATTGTTATTCATTGACAATTGGTGCCATAGTAAAGCATATTATATCTTCACTCACCACACACATTAAAAATGTTATTTACTGAATATATCATTATGCATTGTCTTGTTATATACCAAATAAAGGATTAAAACAGAGCAAACAATAAACTCTAAAATTAAGTGTATTGCAGTGTAGTTGTTTGATGTATTTATTTATATATTTTTTTATATTATATTATTGTTATTTCAGTTTCCATATTGTTATTAGAGCAAGGAATGACCAATTAAGTTATATAAATATTTAAGTTATATAAATAAAATATTCTAAATATTTTATGAAAATGAACATGCACAGATATATTTGGTATGTAAAAAAAAAGAAATAGATTGTTATTGTTTGTAAAGTTCATTGTCAGTCTTTTTCTATGTTTTTGAAAGCAGTCTCTTATGGTCACCAAGGCTGCATTTACTTATTTAAAAAATAGTGAAATAATAAAATATTGTCCAATATAATTGCAATAGTGATGGAAAATAGTTTTCCAATTAGATTTATTCCTGTGATGGATGGCAAAGCTGAGTTTTCAGCCGCCATTAATCCTTTCTAAAATAAATTATTTAATTTCTTAAAAGAAAAAAAAACATCATACTAAATCAAACTACGTCAAACTATTTACAATTTCCTTTTAAGTTTTCATTTCACTGGGGGCTATTAAATAATCTTTCACCACTGGATAATGTCACATGACTCACAAAATATCCTGTTTGTTTCATTATTCACTCATGCAGGCCTATATGGAGGACCACCTAAAAAATAAGAATCGTTTGGAGTCGGAGTGGGAGGCTCTTTGTGCGTACCAGGCCGAGCCCAATGCCACCGCCATCGGCCAGAGAGACGGAAACGTCAAGAAAAACCGCACTAGCACAGTCATAGCCTGTGAGTCGCACACACAAACATATCCACTTTCAGGTGCTTTGTTTATTCATAGACTGTAACCATTAGTGTATTATTGAATTTCTGTTATGTAAATGAATTATTCAAAACTTTTTTGTCTGTTTGTTTGTTTAGACGATCATTGCAGAATAACTCTGAAGGCGGAGAACAATCAAGGCAATTCAGACTACATCAATGCCAGCCCAATCGTGAGCCCAATAATAAATACAAAACTATTACTCAAACAACACTCTACACATATAATTCAAACCACGTCACGAACTGGATAAAGCATTAGGTGTAGGAAACTTTAACTTCAGTTTGCTGCATTGTGACTGCACCTGTAGAAAACACTTAGAGTAAATTACTTTGGATAGAAGACATTGATTAACTGTCTGAAACCTGTTTTATCACCACTATGCCCTTGAAGAAGACACTTACTGAGCTCTTATCAGAGTTAATGTTATTTTACAGAAGAGTTGACCATCAACCTATCACTCGAAACCATGCAATATTAAAAATTGCACTGTGAAGTACAGATTTTTTGGCCACGCTTGCAGCACTGATTTATCGGTACTATAACGATGCAGACAGTGCATGCAAATAAACAACTATTAGTGTGCGCTGTTCATTCTTTCTTGTGTATTATTTTAATGCAGAATGGTTTAATGCTGTTGTTTTCTCTTAGATGGATCATGACCCTCGTAATCCAGCATACATCGCCACTCAAGGCCCGCTGCCCTCCACCGTGGCTGACTTCTGGCAGGTAAACTGCTTTATTTGTTTGTAAGCTCACATTAATGGTTTATGGAGAGTGTGTTTGTGTGACATCTCTAAAACAAGGTCTGAGAGAGTCTCTGTGTGTGTGTGTGTGTTGCAGATGGTCAGGAAGAGTGTGTGTGGTATGTGTCTGTGTAGTGTGTGTTCTTGTGCAGATGGTCATGCAGTGTGTGTATAATGTTGTGTGTGTGCTCTTGCAGATGGTCTGGGAGAGCGGGTGTGTGGTCATTGTCATGTTGACTCCTCTCACTGAGAGCGGTGTGAAGCAGTGTTATCACTACTGGCCCGATGAAGGCTCCAACCTCTACCACATTTATGAGGTACTATAATACCTTCTTTGCAGAGTGAGGATGACTGTGGCGTTTTGTTTTGCTGGTTTTTTTTCAGACACCTACTTTGCAAAATGCTTATCTTCGGTGATTGGTCCGATTAGTCTCCTTTTCCTTTCCTTTATTATTTTTAATAAAGCAGTTCTGTGTGTTTTCAGCCATTATTGGGGAATCTACTATTTTTTACCACTCCAAAAGCAGCACCTAGTGGCAAAGAATGAATTAGCATTTTCAATCGGACCAAGAAGAAAAGACCAACAAGTGGGCGGACAATATGCACATATCCATTTTTACATGAAAGGGCTTGGATTTTTGGTCAATTCTTTCTTTTGAGAGACACTTTATACACGGTGCAGATTTCAAACTCTGCAGGGTGTTTTTTGTTTGCTTAGATCTGTGTTACACACTGCATGAAAGGTCATTTTCAAAAATCCATAATGGGTGCACGTTAAAACACATATTATTTAGCATACATCTGCATCAGCCATGTGACTTTTGCAGCTTATTTATGACCAGAAAACATTTTTATTGATCTCTAGTTACCACAGAGCCTATACCAAATTCAATACTTGTGGACATTTATAAAACAATCAATCTCAGTATACTGGCACTATAAAACGAAATGGATTGTACTTACACAGTATAAATGTCTGCAAATTATAAATGTGTGAGTACAGCTTCTAACTGGCTAAGAATGTCTGTAGAAATGTTTTCTTGGAATTTCTATGATCAAATCCACATTTTTTTGTTTTCTGGTATCTCTGATCGTGTGCTTTTATATTGGATGCTATTGCTTTGCCCTGCTAATGATCATAAATATAGCAAATGACACATCAAAAATGATTAATATGTTGAATATGGATACATATATTATATGTAAAGCATATATTTAAAGTATCCATAACATATAAATAACATTATTGCATTAGTAATAAATAAAGGGTTTAGGGTTGTTGTCTTTAAGGTGCAGTGTGTCAATTTATCGATTGAGTTTGTGAATTGCAGCCATTCACTCGTTCCCCCACTCACCCTTACAAGATTATATCTTATTCTGAGACAGCGGAGATGAGCAATGAGGTTTCCTTACAAAGGTAAATTAATTAATTATATTTACTTAAATTATTCAACAAATCGATGTTATTGCAGATATTGCAGATATTATTGCTACTTGTTTATCATTGTGTGTCAGTGTTGTATTCGCAAAAACATGTTTGTCCTTAAAGGGCTATTGTACAAACACGATGGCGACTTCTATATAAAGGTTTTTTTTTTTTTTTAATAGCTTATTAAAAGTTAATTAAAAGATAACGGTTCAGAGGTCTAGTACACCTCTGAAAACATAGTTACATATATTGTATTGCATTTCTCTAAACAGATCCTCCTAAATATTACACACTGCACCTTTAAATGCAAAGCCACTGGTGATCTCAATATATTTTTCAGTGCAAAAAATGTCAAACCATTTCATATTGTAAAATGAATATCAGATTTCTTTTGCCATAAATGCACAGTCTGTGTTCTTTATAGCGGCCTAATGTTCTATATTGTTTAATAAGTATATTGTTAAGAATTTAAAATACAAAATGCTATTGTTAAAAACAAACAAATATATATATATAATAATTTTACTCACACTTAAGTTGTTTCAGAACTATATGAATGGTGTTTTCATTTTTGTATGGAGTTCCTTCTCATAGAAATAACTCCAATTTAATGCAAATTCAGAAAAAGTAATGGGGCAGACACAAAACAGTGACAACATTTGGGTTTGGCTTTTATTCTGCCTTATTTTTTCATTGCTTTTTTTTTCTTGTATGTAGGTTAATCTGGTTTCTGAGCATGTGTGGTGTGAGGATTTCCTGGTTCGGAGTTTTTACCTGAAGAACATGCAGACTAACGAGACCCGTACAGTCACGCAGTTCCACTATCACACCTGGCTGAACGACCAAACACCCGAAACCAGCCAAACCCTGCTTGACTTCCGCAGGTGCGCCTATGAGAGTGTGTGCTTGTGTTACCTGTTTGTTGTGTGTGTGTGTGTGTGTCAGCTCCTGAGCGGTTGCCAGTGTCATTTTTGTGGTCGTGCAGCTAGTTCACTGGCTCCAGTTGCATAGTCACAAAAGTGATCATTGACAACTGCGACTCTGCATCCAAGTGCACCCTGGGATTCCAGCCCCTCCCTCTATCTCTTTCCACTCTAGATCTTTGTTCAACCTTTCTGTCTGTTAATATCTGACCTTTGATTTCCTCTTTTCCTCTCCTCTTGCCTACAATTCTCTGCTCTCTGTCTGTTAGTGTTCATTTGAATAAAACTAGCAGTCTAAAGCAGTAACATGTCGGAAGCTAATATGACTGTGTGTTTGTGTGGGTCAGGATTTGTGTATATTGTGCTGACCAAACAACTTAGTAAATAGACTTTTTTTGCATAATGTATGTGTGTATACTGTGCATATTTATTATTATGCATATATAAATGCAAACACATGCATGTATATATTAGATGAAAATAAAATCTATAAAATCTCTTTATATAATATAAAATGCAAGAATATAAATATAAGAATATAAAAATATAAATACATGTATATACATGTAAATATTCGCAAAATATATACTGTATGTGTGTGTGTGTTTATATATAGATAATAAATATGCACAGTACACACATATATATTATATAAACAAAAAACTTGGATGTGATTAACGATGATTAATCATCATCAGTTTGACAGCACTAGTAAGGATGCATTAAATTGATCAAAATACAATAAGCTGCCTGTTTCAAATACATGCTGTCAAATAAATCTCTACAAATGTCAAGTGTAAAGTTCCCACAAAAATATTAGGCTGCACAACTGTTTTCAGCATTAATAATAGCTCCAAATCAGCCTCGTAGAATAATTTCTGAAGGATCATGGGACACTGAAAACTGGATTAATGATGCTAAAAGTTAAAAAAAAAGCTAAAAGCTAAATTACATTTAAAAAAAAATTAAACTAGAAAGTATTCATTTTAAAATATAACAATATTTCACAATGTTACTGTATTTCTGATCAAATAAATGCCTTTTATATGAGAATAAGAAACATCTTTTAAAAATATTTAAACCTCTTACTTCCCTGACTTTTCAACACTGCTGTATTTTTTTTAATTATTATTATTAATGTATTTTTTATATTTAAAGGATATGTAGCACATTTTAATAATGTAGCTTAGCTGCATCTAAAATCTACTTTCAGTTGTCTTTTGTTTGTGTGTGTGTGTGTGTGTGTGTGTCTGTGTTTCATGATTGTATGTATGTCTTCTTTCTTATAGGAAAGTAAACAAATGTTACCGTGGAAGATCCTGCCCTGTCATTGTTCACTGCAGGCAAGTACACACACACTTGCATAATATTCAATATATATTTTAATTATTTAACATTTACTATAACATTTGCGCTGGAGTACTACTTGTCATTAGAGATGTCACAAAAGATGCATCTCTTGTCAACTATTTATGAAATATTTCATCCAAAAAGTCAAATACAGTAAACAAGGCATGTATTCAACATAAATGTTCAATAAATGAACAAAAGTAAAACGATGCTAAATCATTTTTAAATCATACTTATATAACAATGCACAATAATAAAAATTTAACATTTAAAAAGTCAACAATAGTTCTCTGATGTACCTCCTCAAAGTGCCAAAGAACCATAACCACAGCATTTTGGGGTATTTTAAGAGAACGACAGCTGAAACTCTACCTGCTCACCATCACCGTGTTTGCAACAGAAGTTTATACGGTGGCCGCAACTACTAAAAGACAGATGGCTGGAAGAAAACATGTTTGGCTATTTTCCCTACCCATGGTGTCATGATGATGTCAGTGGGAAGGCAAAGTCATGCAAGAGGCAGAAAACATTGTCACATTTGACTACAGGGAAAATAACATATGTATTAAAGAAACAAATTCACAAAAAAAAAGGTTAAAATTGTACTCCCCCTCAGACTTTGTAAGATGTAGATGAGTTTGTTTCTTTATCAGATCATATTTGAAGAAATTTAGCATTGCATCACTTGCTCACCAATGGATCCTCTACAGTGAATGGGTGCCGTCAGAATGAGAATACAAACATCACAATAGCCCTCAAGTAATCCAGACAACATCAATCAATCAATTTTTGTCTACATTTTCTAAATCACCGACACTGAAAAAAATGTAAATTGTTAAATTATTTATACATTTATTAATGTTGTTTTTTATGAATCGGTGTCCAAAAGTCCCTACTGTCCTGAGTGTTTGAACACACATATTCTCAACCATGTGTTCACACACAATTTAAGAAAACACATAATCATATAACCAATGATTTTTGAATTTGACATTGGTGAAAGCTGTCGTGTAAGCTAGTGCAGCTAAGCTATCTCCGGACAAATCATTTACAAAACATCTTATTTATAGTTTTAGCAGAAGTGGGGTTTTTTTATTAGAAGATCTAATAATTTTAGAGATCACACTTTAACCACAGTGATGTTTGTACATCACTGACACGGAAACAAATGTGTAATTTGTCTTTTCATTTTTTTTATTATTTATACTTATATTAATCTTGCTTTTTGTCCATCAGTGACGGAGCTGGACGGACTGGGACGTACATTTTGATTGACATGGTGTTGAACAAAATGGCCAAAGGTACAGACGAAAAGCTGGTGTTCTGTATTATGCTTTGTACATTGTGGAAGGTCAGTATAAATATTGATAAAAATATGATGTAAAATTCTTTGCTTTACAGGTGCAAAAGAGATTGATATTGCTGCTACGCTGGAACACCTGAGAGACCAGCGAGCCAGCATGGTTCAGACCAAGGTACATACACATGCATACACACAAATACAATGAAACACACAGTCTCTTTCATACTGACGCACACTGTGTCTGTTTGTTTCTCAGGATCAGTTTGAGTTTGCGCTGACGACTGTAGCTGAAGAGGTGAACGCTATTCTCAAAGTCCTGCCACAGTGATACTTCCTCCCTTCCTTCCTCTCAGTTGTATATAAACTCTTATCCCATTTCTGAGAAGATATATGTCCTATAGAAACTATTTTGTCTGTAAATGATTGGACTATATTCATTAGTAATTAGGAATTGTGTATTGTTTCAATTCTGTGTGATTATGAAAGCACATCAATTTCTTTTTTCGCCATATCTTTGTTTCAGATTTGAATTACTCTTTCATCTTTGCTATTTCTATTGCATCACGCACAGAAAACTGGCCAGATCTGTTCTGAATATATAGGTAATTGGACCTGAAATTTATTAAATTAATCTCTATGTGCTTCGTTATTTAAGATTTAGATGTGTGTTCTATGGGTTGTGAAAACTACAGTTTATCTGACCATCAGAGACTCTTACAATGCAGTAGCATCTTACATGTGAGATTATACCAAGAACACAAGGAGTGAATTGCTGACTTTGCGAGCCAAGGAAACTTCACTTAATCAAGATGTTTGAGACTTGAACTTTCATTATAAGGTTAAAACTCTTGGGAAGTATTACTGTACCACTTTCATTTGGTATAAAAACATTTAATCTGTGCACACAAACAGTGTGAATAGCAAGTAGAAATGCATGCAAGGCTTGTGCAGTTGTGCTTTATGAATTTACAGCAAACATTAGAAAATGTAAACCAATAAAGGCTAAAGTGATATTGTGTGATTCTGGCAAATTACAGGGTCTGATCTCAATGTTGTTTATATCGGGAAGTTTCATGAGTATAAGGAGGAGGTCATATCAGTAAACATCCACAAGAGCAATAAACATTCAATTCTGCGTATCCTGATACTCTTTGTGGGTATGCAGCTCATTTCTTAATCTACACATTAATGTGGCCTGACCCCAATAGCACCTCGTCGTCATACATAAAAAAGTAAATCTAGAGCAGGCGTGCTATCCTGCCTGCATAGATTACTGTAAAAAGACTTTGTGATTGGCTGGTTTGTCTCTCAAACATGTTTGTTTTGACTATATCCCAGTAATAAGATTGATCCTTACTAACAAGCTCATCTGTAAGTTTAGTCTGCATATTTCAACTCAATTTTAACAGACTATCAAGTGTGTATTGCAACTGAATAACTGACGCTGTTTTGATCATGTGCAGCTCCATAATAAAGTTTTATGTGTCTGTGAAGGAAAGCAAAAGTCCCGTTTGAACACACATATTCTCAACCATGTGTTCACACACAGTTTGTGAAAACACATAATCACGTCCAATGATTTTTGAATTTGACATTGGTGAAAGCTTGTGTCGTGTAAGCTAGTGCAGCTAAGCCATCTTCGGAAAAATCATTTGCAAAACATCTTATTTGTAGTTTTAGCAGAAGTGTTTTTTTTTTTTTTTAGAAGATCCAGTAACTTTAGAGATCACACTTTGACCACAGACTGTCTTTTTGTAGACATTTAAGGCACAAACCGTTTTTTTTTTTCTGTTAATGACAGGAACCATATCTATATTTGAGAATGTAGGCTACTGGCCTGATTACATGTATTAATTACATATTTATTTGTCATCATTTTAGTTTCTATTGGATATTTTTTAATATATTTAATGAAATATAGGTAACACTTTCTATGAAGCCTGTATTTATTAAACATTATAAGGGTATTCTTAAGGCATTATAATGAATATATATTGTGTCATCCCATGAATATTCATAAGAACAGTTTTAATGTGTGTGTAACATTTACTTATTTGTGGTTATAGCTTTTAAGATGGTGACAATTTTTTAACACACAATGAACACGATTACAATGGATTATATAGTAAAATATACATAATATATAATGCATAGTTTAACATGCATTATAGGTCTCATATCTTGCCATTTTACTTTTTTAAAGCTGACAAATACCACTTATAAGCAATAATAATAACAATACATTTCACAGATCACATGAATGTGTAATATGACACATTTGCTTTAAATTTAATTTAAAAGTTACTTTGCAATTACATGTCATTTTTTCAGTAGAAAGTTAAATAGCTCACTTTAGCCTCAAAATTAGCCTCACAGGAATCACTCAAATAACACTCAGCACCTAACCACTCACAAGGTACTGTGCAATCTTAAATGAACAATGTCTATATATGATATGGTCCATTATAAACGAAGTAGATAAATATGGGGTTCATTGTGTACTATAAATAATCACACTCTTAAGTTATAATCACAAATACGTAAATATTATAATGTATTATAATTGTTTTTGAGATTATTCATGAGATAACAAATTATAAGGTTTTTTATATTGCATTATGCGCTCATTATAATGCCTTAAGAATACCCTTATAAATGTATTATAAATACAGGCTTCATAGAAAGTGTTACCGAAATGTATGATCTTTTTAGTTTCTTTATTTCACCGCGATGAATATCTTTATTGCTTCATAGCTTTGGTAACATGTTAAAATGAACAGCATTACATTAAGATCTCTCTCTGTCTATCATAATTAGCAAAACACAAATACTATATAATGTAAATGTAGTGTTTTAAGCGCTGAAATATAAAGCCATTAACGTGATTATAGTACATAGGCTAAAGAAACATCCACACGTTGAGCGTCAGAGACTTTTATTATGTAAATTGTGACTTTTGAACAGGAAGCGTGTACTTAAAGCGCTCCAGTCTTTTCTGTAGCAGGATTGTTTTCTTGGCGTGTTTCTGTCGTCCTGGTGAAAATGTCCGCGGTGATTCCTCTCATCGAGCAACTGTCATCGAGAGTAGTGCGTGTTTTAGGCTGTAACCCGGGGCCCATGACACTGCAGGGCACCAACACATACCTGGTCGGGACAGGCAGAAGGTAAGTTACACGAGATAAATGTGCTTGTTGGAGCTATTTGCCACTTGCAACCTATTTGTTGAACTTAACAGACGTGTGAATGTTCATTGTCTTTGTCAGGCGAGTGTTAATTGATGCAGGCGAGCGCGCGGTACCGGAGTATATTGCCAATCTGCGCGAGGCTCTGAAGCAGCACGACACGTCCATACAACACATTATCATCACACACTGGCATCACGACCACACTGGAGGAGTGCAGGATATACTCTCAAACTTTCACACAGGTCAATAATATGTATGTTGTGGACAGGTTTTGACATTTTTGCCCCAAATATTTGTACTCTCAAATCATGCTTTACCTAATAATGTAAATATCCTTATTATTAGAACCATGGTGCCTATAAGAAACCCTCACTAATGTAGCTACATGTGTTGCAGATTCAGAGCTGAGGGTCAGTAAACTACCTCGGTGTCCTCCACAGGAAGAACTGATTGGAGACCGGAAGAAATATTCATATCTCAATGATAATGATGTGATAAAGACTGAAGGGGCAACATTGCGGTAACCACACATATTATATAGATGATATGCTTACATATTAAATATGTATCTGGGATATTTTAAAATGTTTTTGGAAGTCTCCTATATGCTCACCGAGAAATATAAAGGGGGAATAAATTAAATAACTATGTTATGCTTTAATATATTTTAAAAGAAAAACATAAAGTTGAGTTTTACTCCACACAGGATCCTTCAGAAATCCTTCATATATGCTAATTTGGAGCTCAAGAAACGTATCTCATTATTATCAGTTCTGCTAAATGTTGACTGTTATACATATAGTTTTTAAGGATTTTTTGATTAATAGAAAGTTTAAAAAACATCTTTTACTTGTAATTGAAATCTTTAGTGATAGTTTGTCTTTACTATGACTTATGATAAATGTAAGCCATCCTTGCAGAATGAAAGTATTATGTTTAAAAAGCAAATACTAATCTTAAACTTTTGAATGGTAATGTAGAATAAAATAGATTTTTGAGTCTTGAAAGCCTGTTTGACATAAATGCATTGGCTGAATTAATGTCTACGTTTATGAATGCAAAAACAATAGTTGTTTAATTTGAATCCGTTCATATATATATAATTTTGTGTTTGTACATAGGGTGCTGTTTACTCCCGGACACACAGATGATCACATGGCATTATTGCTGGAGGAGGAGCAAGCTGTGTTTTCAGGTGACTGTATTCTGGGAGAAGGGACGGCCGTGTTTGAGGACCTCCATGATTACATGAAGTCACTGCAGAAGCTCCTCGGCATAAAGGCAGACCTTATATATCCAGGTTAGTGCATGTGTAATGACCTTTTTTATTTTCAGAGAGCTTTTTACACACAATTTTTGGTGACACTAAGATATATTTGTGTGTATTTGTGTGTCAGGTCATGGTCCAGTGGTACAAGACGCGTGTTCTAAGATCTGTGAATACATAACTCACCGCAATGCAAGAGAACAGCAGATCTTAAACGTTCTGCAGGAGAACAGCGGAAATGCATTCACCTCCAGCGAACTGGTTAAAGTGGTGTACAAGGTTCAACTCTTTACTAATTTATCTTAACTCTTTAATTAGACTGAATCAAAAAGAATTTCTAGTATTTACAGTAATAGAAATACATTTTAATTGAAGTTTGATAATGTTAAACCTGGAGTCCACAAGGAGAGAAATGAAAACGGCAAATTTAAGGGAGGAACCAAAATTACAAGGCATTGAACATTTTAAAATAATTTTAAATTAATAATAAAAATAAAAAATCATAGATCATAAAAGCGAATATGTGACCTTGTGAACTTCTTTGTCCAGACAGGGGACAATCAAAATACAGTACATGACATTCTGAAAGTCGTGTTTATTTTATAATTGTAAATTTTCCTTTAATTTGCTATGCTGATAATACAAATTGTAATTAAAACATTTGAATGAAATCCTAGAAATGCTAAAGAAAAGCGGTGATCGGATAGTGTGTGAACAATGACAGTACATTATTTATAGAAATGTTTCGTTTTTATTTTCTAAAGTGTGTACATTGCATGATTTTCATGTGCTTTTTTTGTATTGTCTGTATGCTAGGAGACCCCTGAACACCTGCACAGAGCAGCAGAGTTTAACTTGTTGCACCATTTAAAGAAACTCCACAAGGAAGGAAAGATTTGCCTGGGTATGTGTGTGCGTGTGCATGTCTGCGTGTGCACCTGTGCTCTGTTGCCCACTTGTGTTAACGTTACATTTTGTTTCCTTGCAGCTGAAGGCTCAAGTGACAAGAAGTGGAAGAGCAATTTGTGACCGCTTTTAACCAGCACACTCATCAGCCACAGTGACTAATAATAGGCTACCAGTGAAGTGAGATGTACTTATCAGGACACAGACCTTTTCTAAATATTGCTCTGATAGGAGGCTATTAACATTAATGTTTATTTAGCAGACACATGTTTTGTAAGTGCCTTACAAATGACCACATTTCAATGGTATAAATAATGCAACACAAAACAATTCATAAAACAAGGGGAAAACAACCCTTGTAATCCTGTGAAATGTTATTGTTTATCTGATGAATGTAGCATCACTTGAAAACAATAGCAAAAATGAATTTATTCCTTGAGAGACTGTGTACAATAACATGTAAATAAAGTAAAATAATGAGGCTAACGATATAACTGGAATTATATTATGTCTATAGCTGTAATTATTTAATGAGATCAAGTGCTTTTAATTTGTAACATTTAGGCCTGAATATATTTTAAATGTTGTACATCCCTGCAATTTTTGAAGCGTGTATTGCTTAATTATGTTCTACATCCCTTTCAATCAAAAATGTGCAAATAAAAATGTATTGATGTAAATTATTATGGTTTGACAGACTGTTGTTTTTCTAAAATGTTGTCATTTCTTTATGTCAGTAGAGGGCATTGTTTCAGCCAGTCAGCGTAAAAGCTTTTGTTATGATTGTGTATAATAAGCTTTCATTTTAAATTCTGATTAAATTAATCTTTTAAAAAGCTTTAAATATTTTACTTGTATTTAGGTGAAAATAGTATTTGCATGCACTGGATAAAGGGGTTCAAATACAGACTGGGATGGTGCAGCCCCAATTTTTTTTTTTTTTTTTTTTGAGACCGTAATCGTGAACCGGAAGTTAAGGTTTATTTACCAAGTTGCACCCGTTGCGGTACAGACAGAATGCGCTTGGAGGCGATACAGCTTACAGCGATACTGTGAATAACGGACAGTCCGTGCTACCCCTCCGTCCAAGGACAAGGATATTTTGATCACACGGCGAAGATCTGATGGTGTGTCGGAGCCGCGTGCAGAGGGAGGCGACAGAATACCGTTTAACGGCGCCGATGGAATTAATCTTGGTTATTAATCTAGCGCAGATAACTAGATAGAATGCGCGTGTGTGATGCGGCCGAGCGCGCGCGCTGCAGTATCCGCGCAGAGGCGCGTGAGCCCCCGGCTGCTGGTAGACGGTCGATCCAGTGTGTTGTTTTGGTAAATATGTGTCGAATCGAAATTAAAATGGTGCTGTAAAGAAACAAAGAGGGTGTTTATACGTAGCTGTAATAAAGCATATCTGTGTAGGGGTTTTGTTTTGTTGAAATGAGCCAGCGCAGAATGTCTGCGTCTCGACAGCGCTTGTAACGTTAAACTGGTCGCATAGCCGGTGTGGACCGTTATCTGTGGTCGATGATAAGCCGCAGCCGGTTTATCTGAGAGTCTGTTATGCTCGTGTGTCAGTGTGCGTCTGTGTGTTAGACGCGCTGAGGATGGCATCCGGTGCCGGTGGAGAGGCGGGGGGAGGGGGCCTCGCACCCGTGAAACCGTTCCCGTACTTGGGCGAGGAGTCTACTCAGGGTTTGAAATCCAAGAGCCTCCCCGCGCTCAGCGGCAGTCAGGCTCCGGAGCAGGACGCGGATCAGACTCTGCTCTCTGCCCCGCACTGCTCCTCCGCCAGGACAGAGCCGGAGGGACGCGGCGCTGCTGCGCTCTTGACGCTCCGCCTGCCGCGGCTGCCGGTGAGGCGCTATGTGGACAGGATCCTGGCGGACTCGCGCTGCTTTCTGTTCTGCATGTGTTACCTCACCTTCATCCAGTCTTTGATGGTGTCCGGCTATCTCAGCAGTGTCATCACCACCATAGGTAATATACTTGACCTCTGGCAGACCTCTCTTCTCTCACAACTATTTACTGCAAATACTCATGTCTCACCCCATTCTCCATCTATCTATCTGAATTTCACAGATCTCGTCTTTTCAGGTTTTCTCAGTCTCGTCTAGATATTATCAAGGTCAAGATGGTTCAAATGTTTTTCACTACTGATTTACAAAATTCTTTTACTTCTTAAATACATTGGTATACTAATAAGGTGAGTCTAGAGAAAAAATGGCATCCACCAAATAGCATTTGGTTTTCCTCTGCACGTTAAAAAATGCAGGCAATCTTTAAACTAATATAATAAGAACCTAAAAATATTTCTTTAAAAAAAACCAAAGAATTTTATATTGCACAATGCCAGGGTGTGTAAATTTTTGAATCTTTTCTGAAACTTTTTGTAAACCTGTTACTTATTTAGTTTTTTTAGGAAGCATGGAAGCATTTGTTAGTTTCCGAAGGGCAGCAGTGAATGGAGAAAAAAAGTGAAAATTATTACAATTTTGGAAATTTTGTAGTATAAAACTAACGAACATAAATGTAGCTTAGGGTTTTTCAGAAAATCAATTGCTGTTGATACTAATTGCCTGTTACAGTTTACATTAATGTTTAAACGAAAGAAATAACATTCACATTTAAAGTTATCAGTTTGGTAATCTAGAGTACAATTTTTAATGTAACTGTAATTTGATTACCACCCATTTAAAATGATATGCTTTTACTAATATTTTGTATTTTAAATGCATAACTAGATTACATGTACTTCCCAACTCTGGATATTTATTTAATCTTTATTGTAGCTGTATGAGCACTCAGTTTCTCTTGTTGTTAATACGTTTGGCCAAAATCTCATGATATAAAAGACGAACAGCTATGATATTTAAAACGTAAGTGATTTGGCTACGACTAGACCGCAAACGCTAAAACGGCTCATTATACACACAAAAACATTAGTCTTTATAGACAACATTTCTTAAGAAAAGAAAATGATGTACTTATGCGAAAATCAGTTCGTTATTTACCCATGCAAAGAATTATGACTTTAAACAGCTCTCTTTAAACTGCGTGGGCATGACTTCGTTCTAATTGGAGGTGGGGTGGAGTTATGAGGTTCGATGACAATTTGAGGATCCAGTGGTGTGACAAAGTTTAGTCACATGCTCGTTTGAAGGCTTTTCATTGGTTAAATATTTAACCCACAAACCAACATAACCAATAGCATTAATTTGAAATAATAGTAAAATAGAAAAGAGGAGAGAAGGAAGTTTTTAAAAATGTTCACAGCACAGTGGTTGGGAAACATTGACTGTGTTTTAACTGTTTCAACATTGGAGTATATTTATGAATGTTATACGGAATTAATCCTGTGTTTTCCAGAAAAGCGGTACAGTCTCCGGAGCTCAGAGTCGGGTCTCCTGGTCAGCTGTTTTGACATCGGTAGTCTCCTCGTTGTGGTCTTTATCAGCTACTTCGGTGGGCGGGGTCAGAGGCCGCGCTGGTTGGCAGTAGGGGGTGTGTTCATTGCTGTGGGCGCTGCCCTCTTCTCCCTACCTCACTTCATCTCTCCGCCCTATCAGCTGGAGGAGCTGAACAGCACAGTAGGAGGAGAGGGGCTCTGTGCCGGCGGGAATGGCAGCGGGCTGGAGAGGCCAGCACTGTCCAGGTGCCAGCGGGACCGGGAGGAGAGTGAGCACGCCCTGTATGTGGCGCTGTTTATCTGTGCTCAGATCCTTGTGGGAATGGGATCGACTCCCATATACACCCTTGGACCAACTTACCTGGATGATAATGTGAAGAAGGAGAACGCATCCCTGTACCTGGGTGAGTCGAAGTGAGGCTTGGTCTGTGTTGTCGAATAACTGGGTCTGTCGAACAGATAAAATGTGTTGCTTGGGGCCAAGTTTTTCTTACATACGATCAACGATTCACTCAACTCACAGTTCAGTTAGATTCATGGTTTTGATTTCTCACTACTTTTTTAAATAAAACTTTAAATGAGAAGATAGATGTCCTTTTTTTAGATCATTTCTGCATGTTTTTTGGTGAAATTGAAGTATAAAAAAACTAAATAGAATCAATATTCATATAAAAAAGGCTTTCTCTGTGCTCTTTTCATTTAAAATGAGAGGCTACCACTACATTTTAATCATGATCCAAACAAAGATGCAGGAGCAGTTTTTAATCTAAAGTGGACTGTATAGTTTAAAGATGTGTGGTCTGATTTAGTTTTGTGAAACTGCTGTATGAGCAGTTTATAAAAAAACTCATTTATAAAGCATGCATATGCACAGATTTGATCATATTTATAGAAAAGGAGATAGAAAGTTGGTTAGCGTCACATCAGGGTCTGAGCAGATGTACACACTTTTTATTTTTGGAGTATCGCAGATTTTTGAAAATGTAAATGGCATCTCAACCAATTAGAATTTTCATATTTGAATTTATTTTAATCATTACTTACCAATTTGACGTTTTGCATATAGCATCTGTTAAAATGAATATATGTAAATTCTAGTGCTGTCAAATGATTATTTGCATCCAAAATAAAAGTTTATTTTTTTTTATTTGTTCTGTGTATATTTATTAATACACACACATACAGTACTTTTTTGTAAATATTTACATGGATATTATATTTATTTAATTAATATTATATAAAAATATATTTAATACAACAATAAAACATTTTTTTAAAAATATATACATGGATGTGTGTGTATTTTTATAATAAATACACACAGTACACAAACATATTATGTAAACAAAAACCTTTATTTTGGATGTGATTTTTAATTTCTAAATTCTGCATGTAAAATCTGTAACCACCTAAGAAATTCCACTGTTCTTGTTTTGTGCATGTTCAGCTATCATGTATGTAATGGGGGCACTTGGACCAGCCGCAGGGTATCTGTTGGGTGGGATTCTGATCGGATTCTATGTCGACCCTGGTACCGTTGTCAATATTGACCAGAGTGACCCACGGTTTGTAGGAAACTGGTGAGGGAAATCTTGTCTCGGTTGCTGTTTATTAATTAACAGTAAACCTAACAGCAGTCTAACCCTCTCTGTGTCTTTCTTAGGTGGAGTGGGTTTCTTCTTTGTGCTGTGGCAATGTTGCTGGTGATCTTCCCCATGTTTTCCTTCCCTAAAAAACTTCCTCCACGGCACAAGAAAAGTAAAAGATGTGTAAAAAAGGGTGCAGGTGATGTCTCCAGCGATGACGAAATGATGAAGGAGAAGAGCCAAGCTGTCTCGTCCTCTATGGGTTTTGGCAAAAATATCAAAGGTGAAACCTAATCTAAAATCTGATCAGATCATCTTTGAAGAGTAATGTCACTCTAGATATCTGACACAGCAACGAATTCCAAAGACTTTTTTTTTATTGCCCTGAACTGTGTTTTTGATTTTGTTTTGTCATATTATTGATGTCTGTTAATAGCAGTTGTGTTTAAGTATTACATTATTTTTTTTATTTAGCATTTATTTTCTTGTTAGCTTAAGTGGTTTTGTCTTTTTCGGTAGCTAATATACACAGAACACACATATTATACAAACAAAAGTGCTAATTTTATATGCAATTAACTGCGATCGTTTGAGAGCACTATATACACTGCTCAAAAACAATAAAGGGAGCACTAAAATAACACATCCATATGAATGGATGACATATTCTTATTAAATACTTTGTTCTTTACATAGTTAAATCTGCTGACAACAAAAATCATACAAAAATTATCAATGAAAATCAAATTTATTAACCCATGGAGGTCTGGATTTGGAAAAGCACTGATCCAACTTTGATGTAATGTCCTTAAAACAAGTCAAAATGAGGCTCAGTAGTGTGTGTGGCCTCCACGCGCCTGTATGACCTCCCTACAATGCCTGGGATGCTCCTGTTGAGGTGGCAGATGGTCTCCTGAGGGATCTCCTCCCAGACCTGGACTAAAGCATCCGTCAACTCCTGGACATTCTGTGGTGCAACGTGGCATTGGTGGATGGAGCGAGACAAGATGTCCCAGATGTGCTCAATTGGATTCAGGTCTGGGGAACGGGCGGACCAGTCCATAGCATCAATGCAGGAACTGTTGACACACTCCAGCCACATGAGGTCTAGCATTGTCTTGCATTAGGAGGAACCCAAGGCCAACCGACCGACATTTGGTCTCACAAGGGGTCTGAGGATCTCATCTCGTTACCTAATGGCAGTCAGACCTCCTCTAGTGAACCCATGTAGGGCTGTGTGGCCCTCCAAAGAAATACCACCCCACACCATTACTGACCCACTGCCAAACCGGTCATGCTGGAGGATGTTGCAGACAGTAGAACCTTCTCCACGGCGTCTTCAGACTCACGTCTGTCACATGTGCTCAGTGAGAACCTGCTTTCATCTGTGAAAAGCACAGGGCGCCAGTGGTGAATTTGCCCCTCTTGGTGTTCTCTGGCAAATGCCAAACATCCTGCATGGTGTTGGGCTGTAAGCCCTCATACCACCCTCATGGAGTCTGTCTCTGATCGTTTGAGCAGACACATGGCCTGTGACCTGCTGGAGGTCATTTTGCAGGGCTCTGGCAGTGCTCCTCCTGTTCCTCCTTGCAAGAAGGTGGAGGTAGTGGTCCTGCTGCTGGGTCCTTGCCCTCCTTCGGCCTCCTCCATGTGTCCTGATGTACTGGCCTGTCTCCTGGTAGCACTTCAATGCTCTGAACACTACACTGACAGACACAGCAAACCTTCTTGCCACAGCTTGCATTGATGTGCCAACCTGGATGAGCTGCACTACCTGAGCCACTTGTGTGGGTTGTAGACTTTGTGACCAAAACATCAGCCAGAAAGCACAGGAACTGAGAAGTGGTCTGTGGTCACCACCTGGAGAACCACTGCTTTATTGGGGGTGTTTTGCTAATTGCCTATAATTTCCACCTGTTGTCTATTCCATTTGCACAACAGCATGTGGAATTGATTGTCAGTCAGTGTTGCTTCTTAAGTGGGCAGTTTGATCTCACAGAAGTGTGACTGACTTGGAGTTACATTGCGTTGTTTAAGTGTTCCTTTATTTTTTCGAGCAGTGTATATATATATATATATATGTGTGTGTGTGTGTGTGTGATATGAACACATTTTGGATGACATGTTTTGAATCATCTGTCTTGTTTCTCTTTTTTTCTGTGTCTCTTCAGATTTGCCAAAAGCAGCAGTGCGTATACTGAGTAACGTGACGTTTTTATTTGTGAGTTTGTCATATACGGCGGAATGTGCCATCGTCACAGCTTTCATCACTTTCATTCCCAAATTTATTGAATCTCAATTTGGTGTTCCAGCATCTAGTGCCAGTATATATACAGGTACATCACACACTTGCACTAAAATAAACATGTGTTGATCTGATCATAGTACTCACTGTAATTGTGAATTTCTGTATGCAGGTCTGATCATCGTACCCAGTGCAGGTGTCGGTATAGTTTTAGGTGGGTACATCATTAAGAAACTAAAGCTGGGTGCAAGAGAAGCAGCAAAACTGGCCATGATCTGCAGCGGCGTGTCTTTGCTCTGCTTTTCCACTCTCTTCATTGTCGGCTGTGAGAGCATCAACCTCGGTGGAATCAATATCCCTTACACCACCGGGTAATGGAGTAAAACCCCTTAGACCCGTACATAAATATCACCTGGAAACATGAGCTGCACTGACTGATGGTTTTTGCAGGCCGACGCTGACTCTGTCTCACCGAAACTTGACGGGAAGCTGTAACGTCAACTGTGGCTGCAGGATTCATGAGTATGCGCCTGTCTGTGGCTCTGATGGCATCACCTACTTTAACCCATGTCTGGCTGGCTGCAGCAACATCACCAACCAAACCTCAGGAGTGAGACATGTTTAAAGTCTGTAGTCAGAAGAAATGTAGATCAACAGCGAATCCAGGGCTTGACTAAACCATATTGTGGTGTATTTGATGTAAAGACCAACAGATTGCGTGCTTTTTCACTTTAAAGTGCCACTGTTTATAGAAGGTTGATATGCAGATTGACATGCACGCAAAGTTAAAAAACACTTTAATGTGCACTTTGTATTTGTTCAGCAACTTTTAAATGATTTTTGCTCAACCATTCATTTTTCCAAACCCCTCCAGAAATTGGTTGATTTCATTTAAAGCCGTTCACATTTTCCAAAGTCATGATATTTATATGGTCTTACATTATTTTCTGGACCCCCTGGCTATGAGTCGTGGACCCTACGCCCCAATTTTAGTTTTTTAGACTAAAAATGTAACCACCAGAAAAAAATATTGTCTCTGTCAGTATTGTTGACGTTTTTCTTGTGTATCGTAACATATCTTTTCTCCATCTCAGATCAGAAACTACTCGGACTGCGCATGCGTTCAGAGCAGACAGGTGATCACACCTTCGGGAGGAAACCATGACCTGCAGTTGGTGATTGTGAAGACGTACCTAAACGAGAACGGTTACGCACTGGCAGGAAAGTGTGAGCGCACATGTGGAACGCTCATCACCTTCCTCATTTTTCTCTTTATCGTCACTCTCATAACCGCCTGCGCTCAGCCGTCAGTCATCATCGTTACGCTCAGGTCTGCTTCTCACCATGTATTTAGCTGTCTTCCATCTGTATCTCTGTTTTACTAATATCTCATTCATTTCTTGAGCAGGTCAGTGGAGGAAGAGGACAGGCCGTTTGCTCTGGGAATGCAGTTTGTTCTTCTCAGGACTCTTGGTAGGATTGATTTTACTTCATTCATTATTTTTTTGAATGAACAATAAAGCGGGGCAAATACTGAATTTTCAACATATGTTCAGGACTGGTTTGCTGGCTATATAGAATTAAGCTTATTTTAATAGTCTTTATTTCGACTTAACAGTTCCTTAAGACCATCTCAGGAGATTATTAAATATAGTGCTGAATATTAAAACTAGTGCTTTCAAACAATTATTCTTTACATAATATGTGTTTTGTACTGTTTATTCATTATGTATATATGAAAACACACATACAGTATATATTTTGAAATTATTTATGTAAATGCATTATATA
>JAUMHP010000041.1:15403613-15415949 GCA_032361065.1 Enteromius trimaculatus | reverse complement strand
ATGAATGACCTAAATATATACTTGTAAATGCAGCATGTAAAAATTTATAAAATACACACTGTGTGTATTCATATATATTTAATAAATATACATGGTTAACATATTTTGGATGCAATTAATCTGCATTAATTGTTTGACTGCACTTTTATTCAAACTTATTTCACTTTAAACCAGATTGACACTGTTCATGAAACAGCAGACTATTATAATCAAACTGAAGGGTGTTGTATTTGTAGTTTTCTCATTCATTTATTAAGCATTTATAACGAGTAAAAATTGGTTTACTGTGTGGCAGGTATTGGATTATATCCTCTCTTTCTTTTTTTGAGGTGGTGTTATTCAATTCTAACTTTATCCATGAATGCTTATGTAAAAGCTATTTGGCATTAATGAATAAAGGGATTTTTATTGTAAAGTGTTACAAAGATTTTTGTAGAGCGCTATGTTCATTGAACTCTTGCCTTGTTTGTCCCAGATGTTGAAGAAGGTAAAGACCATGATGAAGAGCTCACAGAAGGAGATGAACAGGCAGGGAAGGAAGGGTGAATCTGATCGACACGTGTTTGATGTCAAACCCAAACATCTCCTTGCTGGGAAGAGGAAATCTGGTAGCACCAGTCGCAGATAAATGCAGCCTTATTCACGTGTCTGTCTAACACACTCATATCTGTCCTTATTCCATAATAAATATTTGTTATATTCTGTACTTTTAATAGTTCTGTCTGATAAAGATAAAACATCTGTAAACATGAAAGAGTTGGTTATTGAAATGTATGTTAATCACATATTTCAAAATGTCTGATATGATGCAGAATAATGAAATGTACAGGATCATGATGTTGAACTCTTCTTATCACTTCAGAAATCAAATGATTGTAAACTATTGTCTGCAGTGGGAGTCAAATAAACCACCCAAAGTATTGAACCTGAAATTGTGAAGTGTGAAATTCTCTAACTTTGAGTCACATTAGTCTGTCTTCAGTGTGGGATGGGGTGTTTAGAACTTGCCAGTGTACTTGGGTAAAGATTTTGTATTGTTTATTTCTAATATATTTCACTAAAGCATGAGTGCAGCATTACGGCATATGAGAACAGTTGTAATTGAATTCCAATTGTGTAAAAATATGCTTTCCTGGTTACCCGTAAATTTAATTTTCCGGCGTTTCCTTGCTAATAATTATGTTGACATTTTATGATTTGAAGAACTTTACAAAAAAATAGTACACGGTGACTTTTATTTTGACAACACATCTGAGCGAAGCCCCCCGGAAACGACATCAGCCTCCACTAGCAACAGTGTCAAAGCGTTCACACCTTTTCAGACCGAAAAGCAAAACAACGCAGGATAGTCTTTTTTTCCCCACGGACTACGAACGCAGTAATCGCCGTACTCTAAACTTATACTGCATCGTTCGCGGTTTTCCACGGGACCTACAGGCGGCCCAAACGCAGAGGAGCGCGAAGGATGGCGAATTACCGGGCGTTTCACTCCCAGCTCGCGACCATCATGGAGACGCTGACTCGCGCGGCGGTGGCAGAGATCTGCGAGCTAGTGGACGACGGCTACGCAGTTTTACACATCGAGATCTCGCGCCACCAGAAAGAGAACGAGGAGCTCCGACGGAAACTGCAGCTCATAGAGTCCATCGTCGCGGCGCGGGGGTACAGCGACGAGAAAACCGTGGCGCGAGATGGTCGGTGTGATGGTAGCGTTAGTACTCGCGAGTCGCTAGTGGGCAGAAAAACGCCCGGAGGTGGAGAGTCTACCAGCCGGAGTACAATGGCAGAGGTTAGAGGACCAGTTGTTTTTGAGTATTTTATAGTGGACGTAAATGTATGTGAAAAAGCAGTTACTATTTGTTGTTCGAATTCCAGATGCGCGAGTTTCGTGAAGAGGGAGATTCAATCCAGATGCAGATCAAAGAGGAAGGTCTCGAGCAGCCGCCGCTGGGAGGTGAGGAGCCTCGGGTCATTCCTCTTATGCATTACCACCCAGACACACTAATTACAAAATCAATATGCTTGTTTTTTAATTCAAGGAAAAATCTATAGTTTTGAAATGCTTAATCAGAATCTGTGGCAAAGCTAAAGACTTCAGTAAAATGTAAACAAATGTCACGGTTTGCTCAAGGAGTGAGTTCTAAAACGGTTCTTTAAATTTGAACTTTTTATTGCTATTTATTCTGAAACTACCTCAATTCCAGCTATAAAGCTGCTCTTCAGAAGACAACAGTGCCATTATTTAGGTCAATGTTGATTCAATTCAGTTCAATAATAGTCAGTGTGTCAGCTCATGAATTATGAAATGACGTCAGATGCATCTGGGCAGTTCAGTAAAAGTGTAGATGCCGCAGACTTCATCAATTATGAAACACCCTCAGTTTCTGTAATAAAGCAGCTCTGCCAAAAACAGTCGAGCTCAGGTTTTTATGTTCTCATCTGATAGTACAGTTTGATAAATAATATTTTTAATAATTTAATGTATTGTTTTATTTAAATAGTTTTAATGATTATTTAAACAAGATGCAACTTATTCAATTCTGAATTCATACTTATAACAGATATAAAGATAACTTTATATACAACTTCAGTTTCAGCTATATTTAGCTTAAAAATAGCTTCAGTTCAGCTCTACAGAAGACAGTAGTCTCATTATTCTTCTCAATTTAGTTTAATGTTGATTCAATTCCATTCAATAATCGTGTTACAGATGCAGTTTATTAGTTATGAAACAGCTAAAAGGAAGCTCTGCAATAAAACAGTAGTGTCATTATTCAGCTCAGTTCACTTCAACAACAGTGTGTTAGTGTTGCAAAGTTCATATATTATAAAACAACTTTGATTTCTGTTATAAAGCAGCCTTACAGAAGGCAATTGTGTCATCATTCAGTTCAGGTTGTGTTCTTATCTGATCTGTTCTAAGTACAGCTGATATTATTTTCTGAATATTAATCGTTTAAGGTCCTGCTGGTCATACCAAAGATGATATAAGCGTACATAGCACCTTGCATACTGCATGTATGCTTATTGGCCTTTTAAAATATATAATCAATACTCACATTTTTGCGTCTTTTACATTAAAATTTAACATTGTTCATACTGTGTGTGTTTTTAAACAGACGATGACGACGATGAGGACGAAGGTGAAAGCGTTTCTGCACTAACTCACGACTCTCCGAAACCAGATGTTGCCGAACTCTCGGGTCAGGAATCTCACACACTCTCACACTCCCCGGACCATGACACACACTCTCACACACTCACGTTTGCAGACACACACTCCGGCGCTGACGAGTCCCAGCACTCCAGCATCGACTTGACCGCTTCAGATAATGCTTCCTTCTCCCTCGCGCAAACCTCGTCAGACACCCGCGGGTCCCAAGTTCCTCGAGGGTTTCAGGAAGACTTGTGCATGAAGGCCGATATGGATCCGGTATCCGATTGGGCCGCGCACTCTGTACGTAACACGCTCACACACTTGCAGAGCTCTCCACAGAGGGACTCTCTCGTATCCCATAATTCTCCCTTGTTCGCTGCACAGCGGCTCGTTGCTCTGGGTAACGTCTCAGGACTGGGTCTATATGGACGTTTGGGGGCTTTACGGACATGTGGAGCCGGCAAGCGACACTTCATCTGCTCCATCTGCGGGAAGAGTTTCACCACCTCGCAGAGTTTGGACACGCACATGCGCATTCACACCGGCGAACGGCCGTACCGCTGTGAGCAGTGCGGGAAGCGTTTCACACAGTCCGGACACCTCACGGCTCACCAGACCGTCCACACCGGAGAAAGACCGTACGAATGCACCCGCTGTAGAAAACGATTCGCAGGGAAACAGTACCTCCGCATACACACCAAAAAACACCACCCTGACTTGCATGCACTTTCCCATATACAGAGTCACACACAGCAGGACACACTACCCTGAAATATACACAGGCTCACAACAGAGAATGCAGGACACCATTTTTGATGCTTGTTTACTTGTTTAAATATATTTTATATATTCTGTTGATGTTTGCAAGTGTTCTGCAACCACTAAGAAGAATTTCACATAAGACGTTCAAGTCAGTTCCAAGAGTATTTTTGCAAAGTTCAGGCACTTATTTTAAGGTGTTTTTTTTTTTTTTTTTCAAAAACTAAAGCAGTGAAATGCGTTATGACTTATGTATACATGCTGCAGGGAGACCGTATGTAAGCCAACATTAGAAAGCTGGTGTGAGCACATTCAGACTCTGATACCTTCAACATGAAATACCCAGTTTCAGAATAGCAAATGTACATAAAATGTACAGGATAATGTGTTGTTTGAAGAGTTTGTTATGATCTAAATTAGATATAATTATAGATTATACATTTATATTTGCAGCTAGTCACAGCAGAAACACTAACTGGATTTGTCTGTGTTGTATTTAATAGAAATAAACGCTTAATTGAGGAATTTTGTGTTTTTTATGCGTGTTTTAGAAAACAAACAATTTATTTTGTGTAGTCACAGATTCTAGTCTATGTCTTGGTAAATATGACCCAAATAAGAATTTTCACCGGGGATTGTCACCAAGTAACAGGGCGCATCTGCACATTTGCCAAGGGGTATGCAAGATCAGTGTTGGTGCTCCCTGTATTCTAGTAGCTCTAAAACTAACTCCCACAGAAAAGTCTCTCTCTCTCTCTGTATGTATGTATGTTTTTATATATATGCAATTTTTGATAATTCTTGGAAAAACATATCGTGCTAAGGTAAAGATATTTCCCAAGATTTCACCTGACAGAAAAACAAATAGACCTAATATTACAATTAATTTCACGACTGACCACTAGAGGGCATCAGATAATTATCTATTGTGTATAGTACTTTTCACGTTTTGTGAAATGGAACTGGAGACATGGAAATCACAATTATAGCACTTAAATCTCCTTTTTTTGTCAAAATACATCATTGTTTCGTACCGAAGTATGAAGTTGCAAGAGTTTTCAATTCATCTACTTGAATCACAGTGGCAATTAAAATGGCAATTTTCTGTAAAAAATATGTATTGTTTCCCATCATCCCAGTTTCTCTACATTTACACAGACGAGGCGCTTGGGGAACCTCACGTTGACCGTGCAGAATGTTTTTTTCTGCCCTGTCGCGTAGTCCCGTAGTGTTGCCGGAGCAGATTGGTGCCCCGCACAGCGGGTCGAACGTCTCCTCCGGTGCACCCCAGAAAGACGAGATGCCTATTGCAGTCTATTACTAGAAACCATTCAAAATTTGTATTCATATGTCTTCAGACAAATGTCAGTGCAGTATTTTTTCAGAACCTGTGCTTGGCTTAATCCATCTAGCTTATTTGGCTACTGTAAAATTGGCAAAGGGAAGCTTTTATAAAACATGTTTTTTTTCAGGCATGCTCTAGCAAATAGAATTTGTAGTTGATGGTATGTTTTTTGATAATGGTAGAAAACACTTAATAGATTGATTTCTTTGCCAACAACAACAAAAAAACTCGGACTTACAGCATGTCCCCTAATGAGGCTCTAATATTTATTCTGTGGCAGTCCCCCCACCTCCCGTCACCCCTCGAGCACCCTTCTGACCACTGACCCATTTTCATGCCTGTTTTTAACTATCCTCAACTATTTTAGTATTTAGTGAATACAGTTAATTTGTATGAAATTGTAAGTTGTGAATTAGATCAGGTAATTAAGTGAATATGATTTCTTTTTTTTTTTCTCTATTATTTTATTTTAATAAAACGGGTGGATACTCATACTCATGGATGAGAGATGCAGATAGTTCAACCTTCAGTTTAAAAGTTTAGTCAACCTTCACTCAATTTTATATAATCAACGAACTCTGAAAAAGCAAACATTCATTGTTTAACAGTATTAGTTGCCAAAATTCGGTAATTGCAACAGTTTTATCAAAACTAAATCAAACTCTATACAAAGAAAAATAATAATAAAGTTATCTTTTGAATCTGCATCTGTAATAATGTGAAAAGGGCGGGACTCAACAACAAAAATGTCAGAACGTAAAATTTGTTTATTTTATAATATATATATATATATATTCCTTTTCGTACTTTAAAAATTATATAGTGCAAAGTGCAACTTCACTGTGCTCACATGCAATGATAGCAAAGCATTGTCAGGGCTCAATCTTTGTTTTACAGACGTTATGACACAGTGTCATGCTCGGATTTCCCACAAAAACTTACCTGTACCACTCAAATTAAAAAACATTAACCATTGTGAATTGGGCTAAAGTAAGGAAATAGCTTTGTAAACTGGCTGTTTATGTACTTGCCCTATTTACAACAAAAAAAATCTGGATCAGCTCAGTAAAGATCCTCTCACTGTCCTTCACTGCTGTCTGTGCAGAGCGCTGTTAGGACACACAGAGAGAGCAGCATCAGAATCAGTTCATTCACACAGTCTGTTCTCCACAGTGAGCTTCAGCGGGACTGAAAGAGCTCCAGCACTGGCTCCTCACTGACCGACTGACTGGAGGAGAGCCCTCTGGTGGACATTTCTATAGTCTGCATGCCAATTGCATGCTCCCTCAAAACTCGCAACATCTGTGGCAGTGTGCTGTGTGAAAAAACTGCACATTTTATAGTGGGCTTTTATTGTGGCCAGCCTAAGGCATGGATGAATGGATTATCTCCGCAAAGAAGAAGTGCTCACTAACACAGATTTAGACACATTTGTGAACAATATTTGAGAGAAATAGACCTTTTATGTACTTAGAAAACGTCTAAGATCTTTCATTTCAGCTCATGAAAAATGGGAGCATATTAGTCCGTGTATTATTATTTTTTTCACATTTATGTCAGGGGTGCCCAACCCTGCTCCTGGCAATCGACTGTCCTGCACAGTGTAGCTCCAACTCTAATCAAACCGCTAAACTGTGCAGGACAGTCGATTTACATTGTTCACATGCAGAGACATCTAGCTAAAGGATTTCAACAAACAAAAGAGGGCATTAAATAACTGTAAGCTTTGATTACTAAAGAGACAGTGGCAAGCCTGGATTTTGCACTGAAGAGCAACGCAACATTGATCCTAAGTTCACAATAAACATCTCACGTATAAAAAGAGTTTAAGCAGAAGTGTTCATCCCCTTTCTTTTAACCTTGAATACAGTCAGAAAAGTGATCTTTTACATGATATCTCTTTACTGTAGAGTTCTTTTGTGTGTGTACTATATCATTAATTATTTGTGAGACTAGTATACGTGGGTAGAAAGTTTGGTACAAGGTCAAACATTTTGGGGTATATTTGCACAAGACAAACACACTATTAACCATTATCCTTCTCTGTTTGCTATAGATAATCTGATAGCAAGTCAGGGTGAAAGTCCCCCCGAGCACTGTATTAAACCATCTCCATCAAAGCATCCGTCACTTTGTGGGCATCAGCATTCATCATAAATCACAGGCGATCTCATTGATACAGTCATGCTTACGAGCACATTATGGGGTGTAGCGAGCTCACTGTTGAGCCTTTTTTACGCTGGGCTACAAGTCATGGTGCCATGTCTTCCTCCAGCTCCTCTCTCCACCGCTGTTATTGGTACTGATGAGGTAAGAGATTTAAAAAGCCTTTGTTCCTTAGCTTTTAATTTTTTTTTTATGTATACACACACACACACATTATATGATAAATGTTATTTTTTATTTTTCTCTAATGTAACTGATCTACAAATCTGAGGTCTCTCCAGCTCCAAAAATGTTGTAAAAGTGACTATTTGCTCATGAAATGTCGATCATGACCTTTATGAATCCAGAGTTATTTGCTAAATATAGATATTTGTGGTGAATTTCACTCATGAACTAACATTAACTAAGTGGCTAATTAGTTATTTATAAAAAAAAAATATATATTTTTATCCATTATATGTATATTCTCCCTGTGCAGTATATGGGCTCTTGGTATTTGGTGGCAGCAACTGCATGGGATGAAGATGATCTTATGTCCTACAAAGCCCTCGACAGCTCTGTTATTCACATTCAGATAGGTGACAACAAGACTCTGATGGTGACTGAATTAACTCGCCTGTGAGTGGAAAAGCGCGCACACACACACACACACACACGAATCTCCTTTTTTATGCTTCTTTGTGGTAGTATTACTTTGATGACAGTAAAAAAAAAAACAATATACTAGAAATATATATTTATATCCTTTAAGACCATTTAGTAATTCACAAACACACACACTGGCATATGACTGTACTATTTTTTACAATATGTGAGGTTTTTAAGCATACTCAATCTTTTGGTTTATCACAGTGGTGATCAGTGTAAGAAAAATACTGGGAGCTACTATACTTTGTCTGCGCTGGACCCGTTCCTGTTCAGAACCGGTAGGAACTACATACAGTCTGATGCACCGTAATTCAACACTATCCATGTTTTATACTATATAATAGGTTAATATCAAGCAATATGTTTCCACAATAATAATCTTTTTGTTGTTATTATTCTATAAATGGTTATTTAATACATTTTTTAAAAACCCCTGTATGAACAGATTTTGACAAGATTGCATTGGTCTGGGATGGCAAGCTCATAAACTGCCCTTCATGCATCATAATACTGTTTTTGGATGAAAACGAGGAAGCTAGAGCTTCGCTGTTTGGTCAGTATCGTGTTTTAATCAGTGTATTCTTACCTTCATGATTAGTGCAACATGTTAAACTGGAAAACAATAAAAACATTAAATTCAGCGTGATCCCTCCCCTAAAAAAACCTACATGTAAAGTCAATTCTGCAAACTTGCTTTTATTCATAATAAATGTCTGTCTGTGTGTCTTCCATTGCAGCTCGTGATGAAAAGACGGCAGATGAAGTCATACAGGAATTTAAGTCAAAAATGGATTGTGTTTATATGGAATACTTCTTTAAGGCACCTCTGAAAAATGGTTTGTGTCTGATGCATTTCATTCTTGATGATGTAACTTAAGTAAAACTGGCATATATGATATATGAATGCAGTTTATATAAAACGTATCATATTTATTTTAGGTTATTGTAAACTTGACGAGGCTGCTTAAAACACAAGTGGTAAGTGCGAAAACTGTGCATCTAAACTCTTTATACTGAAAATGATATTTTTTTTAATATTGCATAATTTCTCACTCCTAAAGCAGTTTCGGAGATCTTCACGCTGCAGATCTACAATAAATTACTGAACTGATGAAATGAGGATTCACTGTTTTTGGTTTAGTGACTGAAATATTAGATAAATACATCAATATGACACAAGACTAGCAAAACTCACGAACTACTACTTGTATTAATATCGTTATAATGTCATGAAAGGTGTCCGAGATTGTGAATCCAGATATCTCACAGCTCCAAGTCCAGAGGCACAAAATCCATATTAAACACAAAGCCCAGAAGAGAATAATCAAATATATCAAATGTCAAAATAGATTTAAAAAAATAATAATTCAAAGCCATCTTCCTGCTACCATTACATGAGATTATTTTTATTTTTTTAAATTCATTGTGTTAACAAACAGACATGAAGGATACCTGGAATAAATTTAGTCAAAATCATTACATGTTAAATGCATTAGCAAAAGCAACAACAGCATTAATTGCAGTGATTTTATCCAGTATGGACGTTAAAAACAAACTATATTCAAGAATATCTGGCTTAACGAGAATGTGTTTGATTAAAGCAAATTCTACACTATTTTGATGTATAAAACTTTATTATTAAAAATGGACAATACAGGTTCATTTTTTCAAAATACACTGTAAAACTATTAGACCTATAAAACACCTTACTTTATGTTTTAAGGCCCATCGCTCCTTTAATACCTTCTAACGTGGCAAATTAGGGTTGTGCAAATTACATAAATGCATTTTCCTTTAAGATCATAATTTACAGTGTATACATGAACCACATCAATTTCACAATTTACTTTCACATGCAGTAGAATAACACACAACTACGTTTTTTACTATTGACAGTTAATCTTTAGCTTTCTTGTGAGACAGATTGTTAAATGCAGTTACAGGTTCACTGCAGTCATCACATCTTACTGACTGCAGTGATAAATTAAATTCATATTTTCTATAACAATTTGACACACTGAATTCATTATCAGTGAACACGTGTGTCAGAAACCTGACGATGTGCTTTTTGCACTTTCATTTTTATCCCATTTCTAATGGGATATAATGGACTAATTGCTTATATCCCTTATCATCCTGTACAGTTTTGCTGAGAAACAGTTTAGATCCTTCAGATTTCTGTGCTTGGCCCCTCATAATGATACATATTCTACAGAACACTTTACAGTAAATATTGACTTGTTATAGACCAATACTAATTCTTGTTTCATTGCTCATGGACACTACAAAACTTTTACAATAAATACTGAAGACGATACACTTCTTATAAACATATTAGATTTCTATTGGCTAAGATAAATGATAGTTCACTTATTCACCTTGGCTTGGTCTCAAACATGTTTGATCTCAGATTTTTAGGCTTAAACCTCTAAAATTAAAATCTTTATTCTTTATACTTTATCCTTGCTTTGCTTTTGTTTTCCTCATGAATGTCTTTGCTCTTCAAAACTGAGCTGCCTTTTTACAACTACTGTTGTAAAAACTACAACATTTGTCTCTTTTGGGGAGTTTCCCAAACCAGGTTTAAGACTAGTCCTAGATTAAAATAAATGTTAGAGCTGTCTAAAATGGAAAAAGCTTGCACCGACGTACCTTAAAATACATTACTGTCATTGTTTGGTCTTAAAATGCTCCCAGGTAATGCTTTTTTGTAAAACGTGTTTCTAAAAACTACTTAAATGTCCTAAATTAACAAAGGCCTAGTCCTGGCTTAATCTGTCTGGGAAACCACGCCCATGTAATAAAACAAAAGTTTTCATCGTCCTAATAAAAATATCAAAATTCAGAGGATACAAGTTCAGTTGCGCTTAATGCATTTTGGTCATGTTGAAACAGACATTGCTTTCTACTCACAGTTTACTCCGTTTAACCTTCTGTGAGAGCGGTTGCCTTGTGTGAACGTGACAAAATGATACGCTTGTTTTACAGTAAAAAAATACAGTGAGAACATGTTCTCCTTTGGCAGCACTAATAATAGTTATCAATACGTCTTTGTGAAATAAGAGCATTAAATTCGGTTTTAAGTGCAATGCTTTTATAATAAACCTAATTACTGTGCTCCTGATAGCAGCACTTTGTGCCTAAAATTTCAACCCTCTTAAATCACACAGCACGTGACTTTAACCCTGGCAAATGACAAAAACACTTGTGTTTCGTATAGCAAAGGCACTTGACAAATATGAGGCATCTGTGCAAAGCTAAACTGCCACTTCTTATGCTATAACGTCTCGAAAGTTAAATATTTCCTGCAAATGCATTATAATTTTATATTAAACTATGTTTTGCAGTAAATATTATTTTTTGGAATCTGATAATCTGACAACACAAGCTGGGCAATAACACATAATGCCCTGGTCACCATGTTAAAGAGCCTAGCCAAGCTGATGCATTTACAAACACCACTGACACATTTCACTTCTATGCTCCGTCATGCAGGGCATCTCCACTGACTCAAAGAATCCCTCATAATGCAATCCTGTCTTTCATATAGAAACATTAATCAAATTCATTTTTTACTGCGTTATCATTCTTCATTGATATGTGCATCTATATAAAAATGCATGACAATTTTTAGCATGTAAAATTTCCTGTGACAGTCACCTGCCATCACTAGTTCTGTCATTCTCCGTCAGTAATTATTATATTCAGAACTCTTTAGCTGATCAGTGAAAACACCACTACAAAAATAATCTATAACTAATTTTTAACGCTGATGCAGGATGTGTCCACACGCTCACTTCCTTCACCTTCTCAGGACAGACTTCACACAGATCTGTGCATGTGAGCGTGTTTGCTCCTCACTCGTTTCTGGAGGTGATGTCCTGGTGAAAGAGACACAATACGGATATTAAATTCTTTATTTAGAGTCCCATTTTGTCTCTGCATACAGAAACTTCATAAAGTCAGAAGTTTGTTATTAATCTGTACTCAGATTCTCACCTCAGTCTTTGCTCTCCTCCAGCGCACTGCAGTTCCAGGTTTAGACACACCTGAGAGAGAGACAGAGAAAAGGATTTTACAATATTTGACTCATAAAAAGTAGAGAGGATAGATTTATAAAATAACTGTTGAGCTGACAGATTTTTCTCAGTATTAACGATTATTTTGCAGATTTTCAAATAGTCTCTCAGCCAATTCCTATCCTAACAAACCATACATCAATGCAAAGCTTATTTATTCAGCTTTCAGAAGATCTAGAAAT
>JAUMHP010000041.1:15376033-15400211 GCA_032361065.1 Enteromius trimaculatus | reverse complement strand
TATATATACACACACACACACACATATATATATATACATACACACACAATTTTTTTTTGACAGTATATTGTACATATCTGCAAAAGCTGTGTTACTGTTAATTCTGTTATTACTGACTGATGAAGCTATGTCTGTTTCTAAGTTCATTTAGTTATGTAGGTTATGTTTGTGATTTACGTTTTATTTTATTTGTTAACTTTAAAACAATATCTTTGATCCACTCTGTAGTTTTATAAATAAATAAAATAGTCTACTTTACAGTCTATTGTGTACCTGTAATAATGATATTTATTTTGCTAATTCTAATAATAATAATAATAATAATATATTATAATTAACGGGATATCAGAATAATTTATCATATTTTACTCAGAATAAATACTGTTCTGATATGTACACGCAATCTGGCGTCCTCACTGTTTTCGAGCTCTGAAGTCTGTTAGGTTAATTCTGCGTCCAGACGCGACGCTCGAGTCTTTGTTGCGCAGCCCGAAGCAGATACGAAACATTCACTCGCGTATCAAGTTTATACTCTATTTGATAATCATACAATATAATTAATCTAAAATTCCACATTGTATAAAGATAATATAGTCTACAAAGTGATTATGCCGAAGCGTAATGCGATACTAACATCCGGTTTCCTCTCGCCACATTCTTTTGCGCTGTATCTGCTCTGTATTTACCGCGTAAAACATATGAAACCACAAAGACTCATAAACAAGAGAAAACAGCTTACCTAAACCAGGGAGAATGCGGATAGCGGTGCGGATGAAGTCTGTCCGCTTACCTACAAACACTGACATGTATGTAGAACCACGCCTTCTGAGAGAGAGAGAGAGAGAGAGAGAGAGAGAGAGAGACAGAGAGGGAGAGAGAGAAACAGAGGGAGGAGGCAATGTTCAAAACAAAACTTCTCGGAAGAATACAGTAGTGCATCAGTAATTCAAATATATTTGATCAAATGATTACATAATTTCACAGACTTGTGAATGCATATATGTGCACAAGTAGTAATGCATTAGTATTAATGATTAAGTATTTTATATCGTTAAATCAGTCTAATATCGCTCTCCAAAAAAGGTCAAATCTGTCATCATTTATTCACCCTCATGTCCTTCCAACCCTGTATGAGGGTCTTTCTTATTTTGGCGTGTTTTGAAGCACATGTCGACTAGCAATTGTCTTATTTTGTTTCAATGGCTACCCATTCTTCAAAATATCTTCTTTTGAGTTAAACAGGAAACAGATACAAACCTGTAATAATGATTCTAATTTTATTGTAAATGGTTCATGGGTTTATTAATAATAATCAGAAATCTCAATTAGGAATCGTCATTTGGATGTTTAGAGTTACACTTTTTACTGGAGAATTCCTACAAATACTTCAATTCAATAGAGAATTTATACAAAAAGTTCTTTGTTCTTAGGCAGAAAACACGTTTCCTCAGGACGTGGACTGATATCTCGGGTATGTGCAGACCAAAATAATCTCTAGTGCTTCTCTGCAGTGTGTGAGGATGACATCATGGAACGGTTACATGTGTGTGTAATGCTTAGCTCAGGGTCCCCTTTAACCAACACCCTTCTCTCTTTCTCTGGAGACAGTTACAAACTTCTACAAACTTTGAAACCAAAGGTTCTAGTAGTGAGAAAATGTACTTTATTGTTCAATATTACATATTTTGTGATTTACACTTATTTAAACAAAATATTTACATGAAATATAACCAACACATACAACATAACCAGAAAGTGAGACTCAGTAAGTCTGTGTGGACTCTAAGAGGTGTGTAGCGTGCATGTCTCTGGTCATGTTGTTTTTCTCTCTGAGTTTGGCTTGCAGTAAAGTGTGCTCCACCACTCCCATCCGAACATCCATCTGCTCTATCTCCTGCTTCAGCTTGGTCAGACTCTGACGGATCTTCACCACCGGAGCTGCGACAACAAAACACATTAACATGCAGAAACTACAGCTCACGTAAACAAACACACAACAGTAGCTTGTAGTGTGTGTGTGTGTGGTTAACCTCCATCAGACATGCTGCTGCCTTTCTCTTCCATTTCCTGTTTGACTTTTTCTAGCTCTTCACTGATCTGAGGTAAAAAGAAAAATAAAGGTTTTATGAATGTTATTTGAATGACGTGTGGATATGTGGACATAGTACTGCTGCAAACAGCATTATTAGACACATACATTCATGAAGATCTACTGATTCTGTCATTTGCTACCGTGTAGAAACCAAAGGATTATTAAATCATTGTAATAATAATACTGTGTGACTGTATTGTTGTTTATGGACTCACTTCAGCCAGAATCCTGGTTCTCTCTGTGACGCCACCACTGGCTTGCTGATAAAGATCCTTTACCTGAGGGGAAAAATCCTTTGATTGGTTTAAGGTGAGTAATATTGTTTTAGGTTTCGACTGGTCGAGATATTCACCTTGTTTAGCTGTGCTTGCACCTGGCGGTATTCTGAAATAAGATGCTCAAGCTGTGTGTTGAGATATTTCTCACGACTGCTTACTTTCTCCAGTGTTTTACTGATGTCCTCCCTCAGTTTAAACAGACAGCCCTGAAAACATCCACACATATTAAACATAACAGTTCACATTATAATGCATACTGAATATATATATTTTTTAAATCGGTGATGAATGGATGGACGGATGACCTTGGCGTCTTGCAAGGATGTGTTGATTCCGTCCTGATGTTGATGCATTTGATCAAGATGAATTCTCCAATCCTGAAACACGTTAACCAGTATGTCAATCAGAGCCTCTAATCACTATACTATTATTAAAGGTTAAAGTATTTAAGACCTTGTTGTCGGTTCGAATGGTGACTTTTAGTTGTGGAAGAACTCGCTCCACCTCCAGACTCCACTCAGCAGCATCAACATCTGACTCCAGGACCACCGCAGGCCTCGATCCACTGAGTTCCTGAACACACACATATTCAGTAAAATATTGCATACTAGTTTTTTTTAAAGATATTAGTCTTGAGAACGTCCCTCCTAATTAGTGCAAAAGACTGTGGCTCTTTATGATTTGTAGCACATGCACTACTATAACCTTACATAAGAAACAACTTAACCATCTCCAGAGAAAGAAATCAAGTAATTATTCCTTTCAGGTTTATATTTTAATACATAAAATCCATCTACCGGTATTTCAAATAGAACTCACACTCTGATTGGTTCTGGTCTTCAACGCGTCTAAATCAAGGCCATCCTCTTCCTCGTACTCCTCATCGTCCTGCTGAAGATGCACATTTTTCATGAGTGTGAGCGTGACTCACTGTCACTCATTTTACACGAGTTTGTGCGTGTGATTCAAAGTCATGTCTTTATTCAGTGTACTGTGTGTATAAGAGCAGGGCGATATAATTAAACATTTCAAAGAAGTAGATAATAACAAAATATATCACACATGCATTTCATGTGATTTCTGGATTTTCCACGTGATGTAGTTTGTTAATTTAAAGGCACAATATTAAAGTTCTAGCCACTAGAGGTCGCATTTTTAAAACAATAACAGAGGCGAAGTTCGATGACACAATGGCGTCGCACAAATCATGTTCACGGATGAAAAGCTCATTTATATCTGTTTTATCACCTAACCACCTGCATATGACTATTACTTACACAATGAATAATATGTATTTGCTTACCATGACAATTAAAACACACACGAGTCTCTGTCCAGGCCTTTTGTTCTCGCTTTATTTCGTTGACTGTTCAAATATCTTCTTGCCTCAGTTTGTTTACATGTACGTTTTTGGGGATTGTGGAGAGGGTAATCATGATCCATGATATCGAAACGCACAATAAATTACTACCACTTCCGCATTTGTCCACGCGTGTTGCTGTAGTATTCACAGGCGAAACCGAGGATAGCGCAGATAATGCGTCATTGATAGGCGACAATGAACAGGGACGGTTCATTATTTAAATCTGGAATTTCTTTGAATTTACAAATCCTAAGAACTTTTGAGATAATGCAAGTACACAGCTGCATGAAATATTTTTGGTATATTTTATTTACATATTGTGCCTTTAAGTCAAATAAATCGCAACAAAATACATCTAATTACTTAGATCTAATTACTCCTGGAAATCATAACATACTATTTTTGTGTTAAGTCTGATTGTGATTTCAACTTTGGCTTGAAGCAGATCTAATCAATGGTTATAAATACACTGTTAATACAAATATAACAAATTCTGAGTTAAATGACTCAAAATTTACAATGCTAAAACAACTACCAATCTAAAAGCATGACATATGAAAGCTTATAATAGAAGGCAAAGCTTAGAATAGAATTTGACTCACTGTCATTTCTTCCTCAACTTTACTGAGTGTGAGCTCAGCATCATCTTCCTGCACACACTCTTCTTCTACCTCCACAGATGGGTACATTGGCCTGATAGAGAGAGAAAGCCAGCTTTGTTAGTGTATATATATTGTGAACAAACAGAAAGTCTGAGAACAAAATTATGACAAGATTTGTATAAGACCTAAACCAGCACACAACATCATACAATCAGCATATTTTGTGTGTGTGTGCGTGTGCTGTTACCTGTTCCAGGTGAATCCTTTACTTGTTAGTGCCTTTTCTACCAGCTGATCTAGAACATAACATACATGCTCTCCAGACCCAGATTTCAGCTTAGATGGGGGGAAATCAACCTGGCCTCCCTACGAAAAACAGATATAGCAGTGATAATCAAGAAACCCAAATACTTTTACACACACTTGTGGGGGTGTCCCCTCATCACATCTCACCAGGGCACGCAGCTCAGACAGTATGTTGGAGACGGTGGCGTTGGGGTCATCGTACTCCTGCGGTGTATCAAACGGACGACCGCACAGAGAAATCAGCCAGGCAGAAATGACACTGAACATGTAGAACTGCTCTCCAGGATTTGACAACACATGAGGGCTAGAGACAAAATAATGCCTGAAAAACAGAGCAAAAATTATTTTGATTTAACGAAGATTGGAGTATCACTAATAAGTAACCCTAGCAATGTTTGTATTAGTTTGATGGTTACTATCATATTCTGTTTTTATGCAACATGAATAAAATAAGGAAAACTATGGAAGCCCGTTTCCGCCACTGAATAAAATATAAAAAAAAAGGTTATTGCGACTCTTTATCTCACGATTCTGATTTTTTTCTCTCAGAATTGCGTGATACAAACTCGCAATTCTGACTTTGTTGCATAGAATTGTAAGATATAAAGTCTGAATTGTGACTTTATATGTCAGAATTCTGACTTTATAGCTCGCAATTGTGTGATATAAAGTCAGAATTGCGAGTTATGCATTTTTCTATACTTACTTCTACTTATAATTCCAGTTTTGTCCAGTTTTGAGCAGAAAAATGTGTTCTCAGAATATGACATGTTCTCAGAATTGCGAGTTTATATCTCCCGATTCTAACTTTTTTATTACACAATTGTGACTTTATATCACGCAACAATAATTTTGAGATAAAAAGTCGCAATTACCTTTTTTATTCAGTGGCGGAAACGGGCTTCCATAGAAAACACTTAAGCTATTTTTGGTCAAAAAATTATTTTTAATGTTAATAATATTAAAACATGCACCATGTTTTGGATTGTTTTACAAGTTAACGTTAACTGTTAAAAAACATCCTATAAACTGAACTGTAATGCTCATGTCAGAAAAAAAAAAAAAAGATTATGACTTATATTTCGCATATAAAGCAGCGATCCTAAAGTTCTCACCTGGAAAGGGGTTTGATGTTGTGTTTATCCAGAACATGCTGTTCATAATCCAGAACCTTGAGTTTATCCAGCAGATCCTCCATCAGCACAAACATCTGATAGACTGAACCAGGTCCGCGCTCCTCTTCCTCCGCCATCTCTGTCTCTATTTACTTTCAACAGGCTTTACTGGCAATGCAACGCGGTTTTAAACTTTAATAAACATCACAAATATGTAAACAGGCACATATACACCCATGTTACTCCTTCTCTCTGTGTATTTTATATCAGTTGCTTCTCATATGCGAGCTACAAAAGCGGATTCGGGATGTTGTAGTTACTGTCGCCAGGAATGACGTCACACACCGGACATGATAAGAAACAAAATAATGACGGTAAATATTAAAACACTGAGCAATAGCGAATAATACGAACATATGTGGTTAATAAAGAAAATAGCACTAGTGAGTCGAAACCCTCTAACAATTAATATGAATGTTTGGTTAAACGTGTTTCTGAGAATTTCAGTGCTGCCACACACCGGAGCGGAGAAGAAACGGCTCCCCTCCAAAAGTTGTTAGACAGATTTAATATGGATTGTAATGAGTGCACGTTTTGTAAAGCAGACATAAAAGTCATTGGAACATTTATTTTAATTATGTAAATTCTCTAAGAAAATTACATCTCTACTTGGTAAAGTCTGAAATATGTGATACCTGACAAAATATTTGTCATTTTGTCTGAATTGTGATGTCAAATTTTTGGTGAATAATATTGTAATTTTGGTTAATTATTTTATTCAGAAATGCAGATTCTTTAAAACCACCCCCCACTTTTTTGCTTTTTCAGATAGATTTAATGATCTTCTTCAAATCGTTATGCGTCATAAGAAAGCCCTTACACTATTACACTATGTTTGAACCCACCAAAAATATTGGAACATGTGACTGACAGGTAAATTTTGTTGCCCAGGTGTGTCCTATCACAATGATTTTTCAAATAATAATTAGCACTGAATGTCTACGCTCAGTTTCAGATTTTCAGAAGTTTACCTTGTACAGCAAAAATAAGTGGAGTGTATCTTTATAATATAGTATAATATAATATAACATGTGCTGACAATTATAATTTCTTGGATAATAGCAAAGTAAGTGGATCATTAAATACAAAAGAATATTTTCTTTTCCCTGTTAAAATAAACGTATTATCTGAGGTTTTCAAAAGTCGACACTGTCAAAGTTAGAACTAGACTTTTCCCTTCTTACCTGAAATGACGATCATTTTTACTATTTTTTAAGAGACAGATTGTATGTAACTGGTTGAAAATTGTAGTAAATTGTACAATATATTATATTGTACTGTGTTTAAGAAGCTGAATTTACAGTTATTATTTACCTTTACCTTTTTTTTGTAATAATGTACAAATCTTCCACTTTTAATTAATTTAATGCATTCTTTCTTTTAAAAATGCCCACTCTAATGTTTTAAACAGTACTGTATATATTACATCAGAAGAACTATGCGAGCTAAAAGCTGAATTAAAAAATGAGCATGCATTATAGTGTTTGATCGTCTTTCGATGAACTGTGTGCCGGTGTATTCCTCATGTTAGGTTGCTATGTGCTGGGCAGAGCTGCTCAGCTGTTCAGATTAATTCCAAGGGATCTTTTTTTGGCCGATGGGTCAATCTTCCTTTCACTATGCCAGTCTCGGTCTCTATGATAATGGCATGTGTATGAACACAAATGTTCGGAGATCAAAATGTTCTCTGATCTTCACTGACTATAATTGAGGTTCAGTCCCCAGTGTTTTGGGCAAAGACATCCGCTCCTTACTCCAAGATGCAAATGCAAAGTAAGAGGACACATTAAACAGTATAAGTCTTCACATTTTAATATATTGTGGCTTACGGTAACAGAAATGATACAAACACATCTAGTGCTTGCGCTCTTAATTTAGCTACCCATCACACACATACTCATTCACTCTCACATTTTGGAGCACATTTTTATGAAAAATTCCCCTCTTTACTCCACTTACTAAATAATGACTTTCTTTCTCTACATTCTATATGTTTCTGTGGTGAACTGCTGTTTTCAGTCCTCTTGGATGCGAGTCGCTCCCTCCTCTGATACTGGACCTTCCCTCTTGTTTTCAGTAATCACCTCTGTGTAGGTCACATCTGGGGTAGACTTCCTGCCTTTGGGAGGAGTCACAGCAGCCTCCGCCTCTGCACCCTCCTGGCCCTCAGCGACGGTGCGCTCCTTCTTCAGCTTGATTTTAAACGATTCTTTATTGGGTGCTTTCTTAGCGATGTTTTCCTTCAGCCTCTCGCTGCCTTGACGGAGCTTCTCTCGCTGCTCAGGGGGCACGATCTTCTCACCCAAAGTGTTGAATTTGGTTCCGAGCGTTTGGCCCGTCTTACTAAGGCTCTCCTTGGTCTTGCTGAGGTTTTCCCGTGTCTTCTCACGGGTCTTGTTCATGTTCTCTTTGGAGAATGCTGCTTTGATGTTCTCAATGCCTTTTAACCCGCTCTGTTTCAGACGGGCGCCCCGGGAAGACTCTGCCTCTTCTACCACCATGTACTCTTCATCAGATGATAGGTCAGCAGGGATTTCATACTCATCTGGCTCCACCTCCAAGTTAGCAAGCCCCTCCGCCTTAGGAGTCTTGGTGACAGCAACAGAGGGAACTTCAGTTTCACCCTGCAGTTGAAGACAGAAAAGAGAGAACATTATTCAGTAGGAAAACACACTCTGTGCTCTTTGTGTGGCGATAAAACTGCATGTAGTCACATTTGTAAGGAAATTGGAGTTAACAGTATTGCTGGAGACCTGGATTTTTTATGCTTTTTTGCCACATAATACAAGAATCACTGATCAGATTACCACACATCAGTTTCCTTTTAGTCATATTTAGACTAAATTGTTTATTTAAATAAAAATTTCTATGTATGTTTTTTTAAAAACCATGCATAGAAATATGCTCCTACATATGTTATGGTGTAAATATTGGTCCAGTTGCAATATACAATTCACATACTTGTTTGTCTTTGTTAAATAGAAGATAAAGTCAGTGGTGTAACAAGCAACATTGACTTTCATTGTTTGGAAAAATCAGGAAATCTTCAGTTTAAAATACATTCAGGTTTAGAATGACATGAGGGTGAATAAATTAGGGTAGATTTTCATTTTTGACGGAATTACCCCTTTAATTCAAATTTACCTATATATTTTACACATTTACAGTATGTTTACATAATGTAAAAACAAATCATACTGTGAATCGTAACTTTATAAGTTGGTTAGAGAGTTTCTCACTGTTTAAGTGGGTGTTTCTTAGCCTTAAAAAGCAACGGACACTAGGTTTTATGTCAGTCTGAAGTCTGGTTACATGAGATGACCCTTCCCTTGAGGGCATTTTTGTAGTCTGTAAGAATGGATGTCTATGTATGTGTATGTATTAACTCCCTATTCAGGGAATAGCCTTAAAGAGTCTCTTCAGCTGTGTGTGCAGCTCTATATTAGGAAACCTCAGAATAACCATACACAAACACATGCTATATACTGTCACACACACTGTCTAAAAACTTAATCCAAAATAATTTATTATGTCACACATATTCGCTAATAATTCATTCTATATATTGAAGTGTTGTACTACAGAGTAAGAAGTCAAACAGACAAACGTCCCAGCATCTGTGCATTGCTAAGAATGGAATCGAATCATCAGTTGAATCATGTATTCAGGATTGGGGCACAAAATGTAAATTGGTGAGAATTTTAATAATGAGTTAATAGACAAAACCACAATGGACAAGAATTAATCTGGGGTGCATTTCTCTAAAGCATTGTTAGCTAACTATGATTGCTAGTTCCATTGAACTGTATTGTTAATGACAGAACGATCATAGTTCCTTTTGGCAAATGCACCAATGTCTGTGGTTAAAGAGATAGTCAACTAAAAAATAAAAATTCTGTTGTATTTACTCAGCCTCATGTCACTCCAAACCTCATATTTATTTGGAACAGAAAAGAAGATATTTTAAAGAATGTTGGTAACCAAAAAGTTTCAGGTCCCATTAACTTCAATTACAATTCAGACATTTATCCATGCTATTTACGTCAGTAGAACCTGAAACCATTTGTTTACCAAAATTCTACAAAATATCTATCCCTTTAAGGCCCAGTATCACTCACTGCTGCTTGAATAGACATATAAGAAATATCTTTATATCATTCATCTGGCACACTTACATAAATAGCCAATCAGAAAATAGCCAATCAGCTCTTAAAAAGGAAATACTTAAGTGCGCCCCCTATTTCAATGTGTGAGATTACAGTGCCAACTTGCCGTTAAATTCCACAAGGATAGAGCCACACCCTCAATCACCCATAAACACACATGCAGCGGTTGTGAGGAATGTGTTTACCTGATAGATGACAACCCTGAACTTGTTGCGGGTGAGCAGCTCATCTTGTGTAGTTTCCACTTTCTTCACACGTATGTTCTGTTTCTCCACACGTGAACGTACTTCTTTAACGTGGGTGCTCACGCGGCGGGCTTTCTGCAGCAGTTTGTCAACGGTCGTGGCCGTGGCGCCATGGTCGCGAGCTAGTTTGAGAAGCTCGGACTGGACGGCGCTCACCGAGCTTTCGAGCTGCTGCTGCCGCTCCTCCATGCGTTGCTGGCTGGCCTGGACGCCATCGATGATCGTAGATACACGTTCCAGCAGAGATAGAATTGACAAGGCCGAGACGGGCTGCCCGGATTCATCCTCGACCCCCAGCATTACATCTCCTCTCTTTTCCATCTCCGATTCTCCCTTTCACACGTCCCTGAAAGTAAAGCTACCGGGCCAGAGATGGGTAAAGGGCCAGACAGAATCAAACACACAGTACAGAGAGAAACTGACACTCCAAGAGAGAGACCCCACTGGAATCTGACAAACTCCACCCCTGTTCACACACACAGATAGAAATGCATGGATATAAATACAACTGTAAGAGGACACGGAGACATTTTTGGAAGCTGTATCACAGAAGCACTGGAAAGCCCCATTAATGCAAACATTCCCGTATTGTGTGCATGTGTCAGGGAGTCTTGTGGATATGCATAATATGTGTTGCTCTCTCAGCTCTGAAATAGATAAAATGACAGTGACATTGATCTAGAGCACAAATGTGTGTGTTTGTGTGGTGAGGTGGACTTACTTTTATAAATCCATCCCCCTGTGACAAATCGTCAACTCAACTGAAGCCAACAGCTGAGGAACGCACACACACCCACACACACACACAGTGTAAACTGACCTTGGAGGTGTTTTGACCTCTGACCTCACATTCAGGCAAGCTGACATTCAAAAACTGCATCTCCCAGCATGCACTTTGAGCAACAGAAATATAACATTATGTTAGAAACAAAAACACCCAAACACCCAAGTTTTCTTTTAAACCCACTTTATAAACGTCTGCTGAGTTTACAGAGTTGACATGCAAAATTATACAGGCCATCCCATAATAGCAATTCACTTGATGTACAAGCAGACTTTATAAGACTGACAAACGCACAGAATTTCACAGTCACACATTATGAAAACCCGCTTTTCAGTGATTTGAAGAGGTTTCGTTTTACTTGGTTTTGGATTGTGCTGCTTGCAAAATTAAAAGATTGTAATGCTTTTCCCAACTTTATTTTTCTACATGGAAGTAGAACTATTTTCTATGAATGTGTGAGACTTCTATTATTAGTGTATGTGTAAAAAAGAAATTAGAAGAATATCAAACAAGTGTATTTATGATTACGATAATACATTTTAAAAATATATATATATAATAACAAATACTGGTTTGTAACATCAAGCAGCATATTGGGTTTTTTTTCAGTTAAAAACAGGAGTTGTCTGACACAGGAAACCTTGCACATTCAAGTTCTTACAGTACATTAAAGATAATGTGGATAGAATGCAAAGTATAAAAAGGAAACAACGGATTATAGTAAATATGGTCTTTACAAATATTCTGATTTGCTTTAACCTCTGACCCCCAGTTATTGTATATTGTGTATGTGGTTGACAGAACATTGCTATGTAGTTTCTAAGGCTTTCTGGAAGGTTTATTCATTTATTTATTTTTGCATGTTTCTATGTGGTTGTAATGGTGTTCTGGGTGGCTGCTTACTGGCCAAAGTTTATAAAGTCCACCACAAAGTGTTCTTATAATTCTGGGCCCTCAGTCAGTGTAAATCTATGGGATTTTTATGCCGGTTTTATTGTCCTCCAGTCATTAATCTTATAGTTTATGAAAGATATAGCAAACGGTCTCCTCAAAAATATACATACAAACACTCTCATGCTAGGATGTTTTGCATGGGAAGAGTCACTTACATTTTGTTCAGAAATTGTAATAATCTAGTAATGTAAACATTTCACCATGTGGATTTACTGCATTTGGACTAGTAAGAAAGTTAGAGAGAGAGAGGGTGTAAAATCCGAAACTGGGAAGGGGAGAGAAAAGTGGTAATGTAGAGATTTTAAACTAAAAATATATCATGGTGATAGGGTCAAATAAGGCCACTGAAATACTCAAAGGATATTTGTGCAGTTGTGTGTATTAATCAGCAGCTATTCAATCATGCGTCCTCCATCTTTGGGAAAGTGTCCCAGGTTCTGTTTCTGAAGACGACCTCGTGGCTTTTTTGGATGAATCCTAAAAGCAACAGTTTTGAGGACTGGTGAGTGTGTGACATGTTTGCTTATTTTTATATTAGCATTTTATTTGGTCTGTGCTTGTGTGCACGTGAGGTGATTTTTACCTTGTGATGCATATTATGATTGCGATGATGATGCTGATCTGTACAGCAGCGATGATCACAGCAATCAGGATGTACTGAAGCTTCTGTCCATTGGGCACCACGTACAATTCACTGAAGTCTCTTCGCTCACACTGCACACCGGAGAACCCCAGATCGCACCTAAACAACAAGACCAAAACGCATTAAACCCATATGTACCCCATATAACCCCTTATTGGTACATCAAGTTTGCTATTTACTACAATACATGACTTTTGCGTGTTTAAGGGTCATACTTGCACGTTGCCAGGCCATTTTTCATCTCACAAGTTCCATGCAGACAAAAGCTGCTGTTGATTTCAGCACAGGGCACTGCTCCGCCCACAGTTAGTCCACCCACTGGATCCACTGAATCTATAGGATGAATCAAACACATTTGTCTCTATATGCGTTTGCTGATGGGTGATTTGTTTGTGTGCATGTGTGTGTTTACCTGGACATTGTCCAAGGTGTTTCACATCAATCTGAGATTGTTTTAAGCAGGATGCTTCTCTGATCTGACATGGATTACTGTAAGACAGTCCATCCGATCCACACACTGGATTCAGATTGAATCCACTGCAGTCTATATTACACACACACCTGCACAGAAAAGTCATGTTAATATACCTCTACAGCATGATTTCATAATTATTTGTATCAGGATTTCATAAAAGCTTTTAAAATAGAGTACTTTATGTAAACATCTAATATTAATTAATTATTGGTAATTATTATTAATCCAAATTAATTTCAGCATTTACTAATCACAAGTTTGTTTGTTAACGATTAGTTAATGCACTGAATTAACATGAACAAACAATAAACAACTGTATTTCTATTAACTAACATTTACAAAGATTAATAAATACTGTAATAAATTTAGTGTAGTAATGTTAACAAAGGACACCTTATTTTGAAGTGTTACCGAAATATTTGACATCGAGGGATTCAAAATGTTTAGGCACATCTGCTCTGTAGTATACAAACACATGTTGACTAACCAAATGCCTTCAGAGTCTTCATCACACTCTGCTCCGAATTTGCAGTCAGAACACTTTGAGAATCTACTGGGCTCCAGTCCCGAACCCTCCAGATCTACACACAAACATTCACACAGTTTAGAAGTGCACTGAAAGTCACATATTTTCTGATGGGAGAAGTCTGGCATACATGACAGACAGAAATTTCACCAAAAGACTGAAATATGACATTGAGCTCAATAAGTTTAAAAAAGGGAAACATATGCATTGATTAATCATTCCCAATAAGATTAATAACATGCACTGAGAAAACAGATATGGTCAATTTTCATGCCAACTGTAATAAACTCATAAATGTATTAATTGCTTAAAACATTAGATGCTGACTTTGATAGCAAATAATAATAATGAAATGAATAAATAATAATAATGATGGTAAAATACCTGTATCTCCTGATGCCGACTCAGCATCTGAGAAAAGGCATAAACATGTAAAATGCCATGTTTGTTTATTGGTTAAAAAAAGAGTAATTCAATATAATAATTTCAATACACAATACAAACATTAGTTATGTGACAAAATTAGTGTGTTAATGTGTTTGTGCGTGTCCAATACTGTTTCTTACACTGGCACTGGTTTTACTCAAAGCAAAACATCAGTGTAGACCCAAAAATGTGTGTGTGTATAAGTGATAAGCATTGATTTTTGTAGTGTTTGATGTAGTATTTTTGCTAACCGGCGTGACAGTGTCCTTCTGTAATTACAGTGATTGTGGTCTGCTGTTCACAGGCAGCTTGTCTTAGGAAACATTCACTATGGTACGTGTTACCATCGGACCCACATACTGGAGCAAAGCTCTGTGGACACTGAGAGAAACAGTGAACATTGAACTAGGTCACTGTTGTAATCAGTATAATAACCGAGAGCTTAGCATCATCCAGTGCAGCAGAACAAACCAACCTGATACAGACAAAGACACTCCAGGTGTGATCCATTGTACCTGCATATTCCTCCGAAAGAACAACTATATTCATCACACACATGAAGGTCACTTTTCCTCTCAGACAGACCTAAAATAAAACACAAACAGCTGTCAAAGTCATCATGTGACGCATGTGTGTGTGTATGTATGTATTTGTTGATACAACCTGAAAACCTACATTACAGATACTTACTGGATTAGGGCCCATATTTACAAACATTTTCTTTTAAAACCAATTCAGAAAGCTGAGACAAACTTTTAAGGAATAGAGAGTTAATAAACTTATTTCTCAGAATTATGAATTATGTTATGTTGCCATATTCAGTATTTCTAAAATGTTTATATTGCAAGGTACCGGTGATCAGCAGGAGAGTTGTGAGTTTGTCTTAGTGATTTGTGCATCTGCTTCATACCCAAAACGTTTCACAGATTTAGGAGATGCTTTGTGGAATACTCCTAGAGCAAACATTCTGGAGTCCTAAATTTAGGACTGACGCATCCACTATTTTCTCCTAAATTGACAAATTAGGAGCTACTTTTAGCCTTAAGATTTTTGGTGAATACAGGCAGGACAATAAAGGGAAAGCTTTATTAAAGGATTAATCTTTTTTGATGTAAACATGCAAGAAGTGTATGGGCTGACTCTGAGAATCAGTCTATATGACCATGACTATATAAAACTATATAGATCATTCAAACCAGCCTACATTGATAGTCTTAGTTAGTATCAAACTGAACAGGCTGACTGTAGGAGCTTTGGAAACCAGCATTTTTATTAACTGTAGAATTTCAACCTGAATGTTAATTTTTAGACAGTATGGACAGCAACCAACAAATACTTGTTTAATAATAAAATAATGCATCATTATACCCTTAAATAGTAAAAATGCACCAATTTCTGGATTTGAATTTTCAGGGGTGATTTTTCTGCCATTAAGGAGATAAATTATGTATCAAAACTCACTTGCATGATGGGTAAATAAATGTAAACTCTTTTGCCTTTTATCATCACTTATCATCACTTCAGAAGTTTCAATAATAACAAAAGCGATAAAACATCCCAAATAAGAGCCAATTTTAATGAAAATTGTAACATTTACATTATATTTATTTTTTTATTTATTTTCCTCTGTATTCCCATGTTTGTTATAATGTTGCATTTTAGCCTATTTGAAATTTAGATTTTGCAAATGACACTTAAAACTCCAACAAGGACGGATTCTGTTTTCTGTTCTCTTTATGATGTGCTACATTTGACTATTTTTACCATATTTATTAGGCAGGACATTTTCATAAACTGTAAAATCTTAAAACCGTTTTACATAAACAAACAAAAAAAAATACTTGTAAATATGACATTGCACGTTTTTGATTTGGATTAGGTAAAAGGATTCCATACAGTCTATTTTTGATCTTATATTGAGCCTAAATTCATGGAAGATCCGCACCATCAAGACGCGTGTGTATTTCAGTGTTAGCGCACCTTCACATCCTTTGTCATCTTCAAACAAACAGTCGCTATCCGTGTCGGACGTCAGGGCCCCAGGCATCTGCACGAGGACCAGTAGAACGAGCATCGCGAGACAGCATCCAGCACCTGCAGCGCACGAGCCACCGGACATAATGTGGCACAATACGAGGATTCCGCGCGACTGGTACGCCAAATGACGCGGAATTGCTCATTCACATGAAAGCTGATGCTGCACTTGCTATGGTTCATTTCTTCCTGTCATCGGTCCGGCTGATAGAAGGGCCAGTGACCCGATACCTTCAGACGCATCACACCAGCTCACGCGCTCCAATTATCCTATAGTGTCGCTCGCGCAGAGACTGTCTCAGTTTCCTTCACTACCTTTCATCTGCGATGAAAGATACAAGCAGACGGACACAGAAACAGAGGGAAGGATGGGAAACGGAGAGAGATACCTATAAGGTTCCACATCAACAACACGAGACTGACTATGGTCACGTGAAACCTCTATAGAGTTAGCCTACTAACTACAGCCTGTAGTGCAAACGATACATTCAGTTTCCTGGATCTTTTAAATTATTTTGCTATTATTTCTTATCTATTGCTAATTTAGTTTCTTTGGCTTTACCAGTAACAGTGTAAATAAATTACTCTTCAAATATAATTATACTAATCTTAATGTAGGCTTATACTATAATATATCCTAAATAATTAAATTTTAAAATAACATATGCTTTTAGCTTACAATACAGTGCTTCTTTTTATTAAAATAAATTATGGTCCGCTAGCCTTTATATTTTAGGAAGGGGATCCTAGACCCTCACACAAAAAGAGGCCAAAAAGACTACACAACAGACACAGCTTGTTAAGTCTGAATTTGCCAAATACAGAATATGACGATTACCTTGTGAAAAATCAATTTTTTTAAACATTAAGGCAGATCGGCCCATTGATTATGTACTCAGTACATTTATTGTTTAAATGCATTCAGTTTTTTTAAGCCTATTTTACTGTGCAAATCCAAATGAGCAACACACACGTATATATACATTTTATATATATATGATTTTGTTAATTAACCAATATTATTGTACTATTATTTATAGTTTTGTTAAATTAATAAACATTAAAATGTAGCCTACTTTTCACAACTGCTTTTCATAATAAATATTTAAGACAGTTAACTGCTTAACTGCTCTGGAAAAACCAAAATAATCATATTTTTGTCTGCTTAATTATCTCTCGGAAACACTAGAAAACCCCGCAGAGAAGTCTATATTTATTTTTTATTTATAAAAATGCAAAAAGTGTTATTTTTGGTTTAGACTGCACGTCCCCATAAAAGCTAAATAAACACGTGTGTAAACACGAGTGTATTTGCGTGTGAGATTTGTTGCTAGGTGTGTGTGTGTGTTCAGGAATCATTTTCAGCCACATCATGCATGTATAAACGTAATGTGCGTCTGGATGGATACAGACAAGTTACCTTTGTTATACACTGCAAAATGCTTTTTCTTAAATTTATTATTTAAGGGGGGAAAAAGTTAAAATTAAATGAGTTTTTTCAGTTAATTCTGAATGTTAATTCTGTTTTGTGTAGATGCTTGACTAAAGATGAATCAGACGACTGGGCGGTCATGTGACTACATCTGAACCAATGACATCAGCTTCTGACACTTCTCTAAAATCATCAGACTAGTCGAAGGACAGCGTCTGCTTTGAACGGAGAAAGACGTTAATAATCACATCGGTAAGTCGTTTTATTCGTTAATCGTCGTTAGTTCGGAAATGGCAGGGAAGAGATGAGACCGCGCGCTTTCCTCTCAAACAAAAGACACTTGCTCAGTTTCCGGTTTTTTGATGACGTTTCTTTGCACACGGTCGAGGTGCTCGTGGTGTTGTGTGCACAATCGCAGTCTATAACGCGCTTAGTTTCGAGCGTGGAGCGCGTGCGGACTCCCGGTAAGCAGTGTTGTGTTGGTGTATGATCAGTCCGTTACGCGTGTAAACACACAGTTAGGACGGGAGAAACTCGGCGTGCAGGAAGGTACTGTTTGTTAACTAGGCCGCGTGACGCCTGTTGTTCCTCCACATCACTTCTGGTGCGTCTGATAAATTAAAGATTTCATACGTTTGCGAAAAAACGAAGCTGACTGTTCAATTCAGTACGAAAATCGAGGCGGTGCTGTGTTGTTCCTGTCAGCTGTGAGTGATGTGTTTAGAGAAGCAGTGTGTCCGAAACACCAGTGATGGAAGCGCATTAGCACAAGATTCACCTGATGCTGACTTACAAATCACAACAGAGTGTCAAATAAACACTTTTCTGAAGCATGTGGAATCGTTTTTATGCCGTATTTTACAAATATGCTGTCCCAATACTTTTTTTATTGGTCACAAAATGCTATGCCTCTCTGTAGTGAGTTTTAAATACTGTATAAATATAAATATCCCCCCTTAAAATTATTCTGAATGTACAACTAATCTGTAAACAAATAGGAAGTTTGTTATATATACATATCCATATGTTGCCGGACTTCCTTCCTTCCATCCAGCCTTTGCATTTATGAACTATGTATGTAAGATGACATATCTAAATATAAAATGTAATCCAAACGTGTGTTTAAAGCGATTTATTTTTGTTTATGTGTAAGTTCAGTTACTATATATTTCATCATGATTTTTGAATACATTTGTCCAACATTAATTGTTTTTATATACACATTAGTGTAGTTTTTTGTTATTTTCAATTTTTTTAAATGTAGTAAAAACTATTATTATTTAACTATTTAGTTGTTTTTGGTAAATAAAAGGAATGTTTTCATTTTCACTTATATTTAGTCATTAAGCAGATGCTTTAACCAAATTGTACTGAAAACATGGCATTAAAAATAATTTAGCTTTTAAATTTTATTCTCTATTTTAAAATTGCATTGCAGACATTGTGCTATTATAGGATTGTTACAGTAACAGGTAATATTTTTTTGGTTTTAGGATGCCAGTATGATTGGCAGGTGGCCATGCCTCTATCCAGCGATGACATTGATGTTGCTGTGTGCATGTTCTGTGGAGGCAGGTACAGACTGCAAGTCTGTGGCCATTGAGACTGATGTTCAGATGGCAGAGCAGGCACAGCAGCGCCACTTACAGGCTCTGTTTGACAAGTATGGGCAAAACGGTAGTATCTCCTTAGAAGGCCTATACAACCTACTAAAGGGTGTGGGGCTAGACCGAATCCGAAAAGTAATGGTGCACCACAATGGCAACGAACATAATCATACACATGCTCATGATCACGTGCACACTCATGTGGTCAAACTCACCACGCACTCACATCCCGTCACCAGCAAGAAGGGGGAATTTGACCATAGTGTCGAGAAGAGTGACCCCATCCCGAAAGTTCAGCCTGATCCCACCTCTGGGAAGAAAAGCCAATCAGATGCTCATCACAATCTCTACATGAAGATGAATCAGGACTTGACAACAACTTTGACTACGCCGTCTTATGTCACAAAATCACGGCGGACCAATCGTAGTGCTGACTATAATTTAACGCAAGACCATGTCTCCTTTAACTCCACCCAGGCCAATGTAACGCAGTCTAACCACACCCACCAGATTGAGGACACACCCACCCATGCACACGATGACCATGATCAGCATGGACGTGAACATTCAAGTCAAGCGGTACACAAAGAGCTGTTTATTTAAATGTTATTTTTATTATTTATTGTAATAGATTTTTTATATGTATTTATATATTTATTTTAATTTAATGTAATTTTAAAAAAAAAATTTTTTTTTTTAAGCTAAGCTTGCAAATCCCTGACATCCTCCACTCACAGAATTTCTCTTGCAGTGTCAAAATGCGTCCACAATCCTGCAGTCACATGGCATGACAAAGGAAATGGGTCTCTCCGTTAGGGATTTCAGTTACCTGTGCCCTGCCCTTCTCATGCAGATTGATTCCAATTCTTGCCTGTTGCATGATGATCATTCAGGTGAGCTTTTGAGTATGGGATTTACTTAAGGCTGTGTTTTTGTGTCACATTTGCAAATACTTGATGAGTATAGTCTGTATAATAATTTACTTCTTTTTTTCTCCAGATCATTCCCATCATCACAACCACCACCATCATCATCATCATCATCATCACAATCAGCATCTACATAATCAAACAAATAGCAGAAGCCCAAGGAATACTTCAATTAGCATCGGTAAGTATGTGTTACTTAGTTGGGTATTTATTTATATTTGTTAAGTGTCGTCTATTGATGAAAATGACATTTTGCGTTTGGTTCACCCAGAGAAAACCATACTTCTGTGGGAGTCTTATTGGTTTAGTAGTTATTTTACATACATGTCTACACAGTGTGAAAATAAAATGAGAATTTATTATACTTTTTTGATTAGCAAAATATTTGCAATAATACAATTCTATACTATATGTCTAAATAAATAAATAAATTAAATTTGTATATAATTTAAATTATCTGTGAAATTTTGAGATCCGTGATCTTATTAAATTAGTGTTATAACAGATTTTGAGTGAGCGTTAAATGATGGCAAAGTAATCTTAATGTAAAAATGATTATGAACAATTAAACGTCCACTGATACCACAAAAATAACAAATGTGTGATCCTACTGCGTAAAATGCAGCCTTCCTGAAAACATTCTGTGTGTTTGTGTGTTACAGCGTGGGTAGGAGGGTTTCTCTCCATCACTTTGATCAGTTTGCTGGCGTTAGTTGGTGTGGTTTTGATCCCACTCATTAACAGAGTTTGCTTCAACTTCCTGCTGAGCTTCCTGGTGGCCCTTGCTGTGGGAACTCTGAGCGGAGATGCTTTCCTACACCTCATACCACATGTAAGACACACTTGCTTTCAAATTTAGTTGTTTTTTTGTTTTTATTAATGTGGTTGAATTGTGGGAAAATTACTATTGAAACATTTGGTCAGTTTTTTGTCAGTTTTAAATGTTTAAAACATTTTCAAAAGTCTGATAATTTTATTTAAAAAAACAAAACAAACACATAAAAGTAATATTACATTTCAAAACATATGTTTCCTTATTGAAAGATGTTTTCTATTGGATTTTAAAATGTGATGGAATTTTCAGCATCATTACTCCAGTCTTCAGTGTCACATGATTTTAGAAATCATAGACTTTAGAAATCACCCTCTGAAATCATTCCAGCATGCTGATTTAATACTCAACAATCTTTTTTATTATCAATGCTGAAAACAGCTATGCTGCTTAATTTATTTTTATTATTACTTTTATTTTGAAAGTTGATACATTTGTAACTGTAAATGTCTTTCCTCTAACTTTTGATCAATTTAATGCAAAGCTGATCACCACCAATGTAAACGTCAAAGGCATGTTATTTAAAATGTCATTTTGACCTTTGGTGTCTCTCAGTCTCAAGGTCATCACCAGCACGGCCACGCTGAGCATCATCTCCACGGTGAAGAGATGGAAGAGGATTCCCTTCGGCCAGTTTGGACAGGGCTCACAGCTCTGAGTGGAGTCTACATCATGTTCCTCATCGAACACTTCCTGACCCTCGGCAAAATGTACAAGGACAAAAAACAGAAGGTCAGAAAAGCCAGTCAAAGATCTCCCACTTCATGTTATAGTTGCATAATTCACATTCTTTTTTTAGCCATTCCATACGTCATATTATTAACTTCCTAAATGTTATAATGACGTGGATGTTGCGTACAGGTGTTCCTTGAATTCCTGTTGTTTAAAATAAAAAGTTTATGCTTGTAGGTGCAAAAGAGGGTTGAATTTGCCACAGAAGTTCTGGAATCTGAGAAACTGCCATCATTAGAGGACAATGACATCAAGACGATTGAGGGTAACATAACTTTGTCAATGTCTTTACAGTCAAAGTAACAGTACATGATTTTAATATTTCTGTAACTCCAGCTGCTGAAACAAATGGTGGAAGTGCATGTGGACGAGGTGTTGCAGAGGAAGAGGAGGTGATGTTGGGGGCAGAACTCTACAACGATGTTGATTGTGAAAACAAATGCCACTCCCACTTCCATGACACTGTTGGCCAATCAGATGAGCAACATCATCATCACCATGACTATCACCACATACTGCATCACCACCACTCCCAGAACCACCACCCGCACACACACACTCATCGACACACACACTCCTACTCGCTCCAGCACTTCCAGGAGGCCGGCGTGGCCACGCTTGCCTGGATGGTCATCATGGGAGATGGGCTTCACAACTTCAGTGACGGTCTTGCCATAGGTACATTTTACACACATAGAACAAACAAAAAAACGTTTATACAGTCTGGAATATACAGGCCTAGAATAACCTCTTGAACCGCCTCACAATTTGCTCATATCTAAACTGGGAGATGAATTTTTTTATTTTAATTTTACTTTTTATTATTTCATTTTACTTTTTAAAAATGTACTTTTAAAAAGTAATTATTCTTCATATATATATGAAGAAATACAATGAAGAATTATTAAACTCATATAAAATAGTTTATAATAAAAGTATATTGTATAATAATAGTTTTTAACATTTAGTTTTTCTATTTTATTTATATAAAAAAAGGTGCTGTTAAATGATTAATCGTATTTTTTTTAACTTAATATTTGTGTGTACTGTGTACATTTATGTATGTAAAATTACAAACACATTCATGCATATATTTAAGAATCTATATATTTTACCTTGTCAGTCACTGTGTTTTTGTGCATCTTCGTCACGTCTATCTATCTTTTAGTGCACATACAGTCGTGAGTTTTTGCTTGACGTTGGTAGAACCACATTTTTACAGCTAAACTCCACTCGCCGAAGAATGCTGGACCTCGGTCTGCTCTGGAGGCCTACACCATCCCTGACCCCCACTTCTGCACCTCACTCACAGCGGCGTGAGAGGAAATACTTTTGTGTGGAAGGTGGAGGTATCCGACCTTGGCTAGCGGCTTACCCACACAAGCCAGCGAACCCCACCATCGTACTGGCTAATGTACGCTCATTGAATAATAAACTAGACATTCACCTACTATGCTTAACTCAGAAGACTGTAAGAGACTGTTGTGTTTTTGTGTTCACGGAAACCTGACTCAACAACAACGTTCCGGACTGTGCCATTCATGCTTTTGTTTGGACAGAGTTCTCGTCGAGGGAAGTAAGACCCAGTGCAGTGAGCTTTGTGTTTACATCAATAATGGGTGGTGCCGTGATGCAATGATTATTAAGTGGCTGGGGATTTCAACCACATAGACTTCAAAAAGTGTGTTTCCCAAAAATACAACAACACAGACTTTTCTAAAAGGGCAAATAACACTCTGGACTTTGTTTACACCACCCAGGGAGGAGCTTACAAGACCCTCCCCCTCCCCCATCTTGGCGCCTCAGAACACAGCACTGTTATGCCAATGCCTGCATACAGACCACTCATTAAAGTTACCAAACCAGTTCGCAAAGAAATACTAGTGTGGCCAGAAGGGTTGTCAGATGAACTTCAAGACAACAATCTGGGATGTTCAAACAGGTTGCCAAACACGACAACTCCACAGACCTCTAGGAGTAAACAGAGACTGTCACTGGCTACTTCAACAAGTGCACTGATGATGTAACGGTAACAAAGACCATCATTGTCCAGACCAACCAGAAGCCGTGTCTAACAGGGGAAGTTTACAGACTCCTGAAGGGTGGGAATGCTGCCTGCAGAGCTAGAGAGGAGGGGAGCCTGAAAATAGCTAGGGCCCATCTATCCCGTGGCATCAGGCAAGCCAAGAGACAGTACTCCAGGAGAATATCCCACCGTTTCAGTGGCAGCAGAGAGACCTACCCCCTAACAACTCATTTACAAACTGGTCCAGCTGGGGCTCAACACATGGAGTTCCTGACTGGGAGACCTCAGGCAGTACGGGTTGGCAGCAACACTTTCAGCACCATCACACTGAACGCACCTCAAGGATGTGTGCTGTGTGTCTCTACTTCCTCCACAAACTTAGAAGAGCCAGACCCCAACCCCCATCATGTCCAACAATTTCTTTTTAAGTTAGTGTAAAGTGTTATATGTATGCACCACGGTAATGGAGAAACCCAATTTCAATTCCCCTTATGCATGTGGTAGAGAGTTTTTGACTTTGACTTAAGAAAAAAAAAAAATATATATATATA
>JAUMHP010000041.1:15360945-15373445 GCA_032361065.1 Enteromius trimaculatus | reverse complement strand
CTCCAACATTCCAGTAAAGTATTGAGTGTCCCATGATGCCTTTGTGTGATTTCTGTGTCCAAACTGTATTTTAACTTGCCAATGAGTGTATAGAAGAGTATATACTGTAATAGTATGGAAGTAAATGCAAGATTAATGTTATTAGATGGTTAGGTGTTTTTAAAGAAACACGCCACTTTTTTGAAAATGGGCTCATTTTCCAACTCCCCTAGTTAAACAGTTCATTTATTGTTTTTGAATTCAAAAACTGTGTAATATCATTGCGCCTGCTGCAACCATGGTACAGCAGAAAAGTGGCGTGTTCCTTTAAATATGAAATTTAATAGGATATTATATAAAAAAAATATTGAGTGATAAAATATTAAAAATAAATGACCAGTAGTGATATTTCAAAACTAATATCAACCAAGTAACCATTAAGCAATAATTTGTGTAAAATTTTCAAAGGTTTGGGGTCAATAAGATTTGTTTTACTTTAAGAAAACAATCATTTATTTGATCAAGTGACAAAATACTTTTTTCAAATTTTTTTTTTTAGAACTTTCTATTAAAAAATCCTGTGAAAAGCTACTTTCCAGTAAAAGTTAACCGCGTACTGTTTTTAACATCAATAATAAATGTTTGTTGACCATCAAATCTATATGTTTACAGATTTGTATGTTTACTGTATGCTCATGATTTCTGAAGGATCATTTGACACTGAACACTGGGGAAGCTGCCCAAATCTCAGCTTGGCCATTACAGAAATTACATTTTGAAACATTAAAAACAGAAATCAGTTATTTTAAACAAATGATTTCTCAATATGACAGCTTTTACTGTATTTTTATCATATAAATGTAGCCTTGGGGAGCCTAGATAATATCTAAACCATCTTTCTGATCCCAAACAGCAATTTGTTTATTGAATATACATTTTATAACTTTATTTATTTTTTTAATCTTGTCAGAATTATTTATAAAACTGTAGAAACCTTTTATCATTCAGGGCTGAAATCGGGAAATGATATAATTTATAATTATTTACACCCAGTGATATGATAATTTGATTTATGAGAGGTAAAAAAGTTATTCTTAAATCGCAAATGCATATACATAGAAAGATGTAATGCATCAACCCTGATTCAAACTGCAGCGAATAACACTATGTTTAGCTCATTCAAAGATGGGATTTTCCCATAGCAGTGTTATTTATGAACACCACAGCTTGCATTATATACAAAATCTTTGCATCCCAGCTAACAAAATTACGTAACTGCAACGTAATCTGGTGACCAAAGTTTCGTCGTAGCGACATTAGTAGTTACGTCGTGGCAACCGGAAAAGTGACGGTTGCAACTTCGTTACGTTGCCAGTTCGTAAGGGCGACGTCGTGGCAACGTCATGGATCAATAGTTTTGTGCTGATCAGTCGGTGCTATTTTCTTTTTATTTCCTTCATTTTCTATGGGCGGACCTGCAGTTTAATCTATTTTGTCCTCATAATATGCCCAAACTAACGTACTGTTTCAACAGCTGTGAATGATGAATACAGACTCAAAATGAATCCAGTTCATTTATTTTAAAAACACACAAACATAAACGGTAAAATACAATCGAATTATTAATAAAAACACAGGATATACAGTGAATGAAAGCATTAAAGATGTCCCGTACGTTATACAGCATAATTAAACAGATATGCTAGCGTAACCTATGCTAGCAGACATTTCAGATAATAAAGGGAAAATACCATTATAACAGAGGTATAAATATTAACAAAAGTACTTTAAGTTGACTGTAGATAATGTTACTTAACGAATTTGAGGCAGTTGTTGAACTTTTCTTTGGTATAAGTTAACCAGCATATACTGTAAAATACGGGACGTTCTTGGTTATCTTGTTATGTAAGGAGGATGTACTGACGACGTCGTGAATTGGTAATAGGATGGTAATGGAATTACGTGCATATGACGTTGTGGTTACGTTGTCAATTTGTATGTCATTTTTGGTCATTTCATGACTAATATGTTACGTAACTGTTACGTCGTGTGTTAGCTGGGATGAAGCCTGTGAGACCTAAGCAATAAAGAAACAACAATCTCTCTATTGATTTAGTTCATTCCTCCCTCTTTAAATTATCCGCGGGTTTTCTGGTTCTGTATCTGAAAGTGATTTGATTAGAAGGTGGCATGATGCCCAGACCAACACGACTGTTGTCTAGCATCGCCTCCTGCTGGTTCTCTCGCAACTGCATTTCACACATGAGCAAAGCCACACACACAAACTGCTTCAGCTCATTCATCGCAAAAAAACGCCCCGGACACTGCGTGGCTCCAGAGCCAAAAGGCATACGGTAGTACCGGATCTTCTGGCCACCTTTATAAAAATCTGTTTTTTCCTTTCCATCTTCCACAAAGCGGTCAAACTGGAAGCACTAAAAGAAACCACACACAAAAGACATTTCAATTTATATGTTTTCTAAAAGTAAAGTTGTTCATTTAAAATCAGATCTAAAAGGTGCATCTAGAAACATGATTCTCAAATTTTTGATTTCTCACATTGTACAGTGTTCAAAGGCTGCGACTTCTAGTTGTTAAGAATTTATTAGATGAGCAATAAACTACCCTTATTCCTGTGATGGTAAAGCTGAATTGTCAGCAGCCATTACTCCAGACTTTATCTTTCGGAAATCATTACAATATGCAGATTTGCCATTATTGGTACTCGACTAAGATGAAAATGTTTTCGTTGCACAATATTTTTGTGGAAATAATTTTTTCACCATTCTTTTAGAATTTTTTTTAAACATTCTTACAAATTCTTTACTTTTTTTATTAATTTAAGGGTTACTCCACCACAAAATGAACATTTTGTCATTAATCACTTTCCCCATCTGATTCCAAACCTTTAAGTTTGCCCTCGTAACATGATTTTAGATATTCTAGATGACAACCGGAAGGCTTATGATTGTTGACTGCCAAGTAAATAACAATATCATGGTCCAGAAAAGTAGGAAAGACATTGTCAGAATGGTCCATCTGTGGTTCAATCTAGATTTCATGAAGTGACGAGAATACTTTTTGTACACAAAGAAAATAAAAAATAATGAGTTTATTCAACAATTCGGCATGGTAGAGTATACACTGGATGCAAACTGAGTATGCTGTTCTGTGTCAGACGCGTCACACAGACGTGCTGTTTTCCTTTAAATCAAAGTGTAAACACTCATAGAAAGCATATCCTAGTGTTGCGGCTGACACAGAAGAGCATATGCTGTTTGCATCCAGTGGATACTCTTCAAAATGATGCTACGGTGACACAGAGAGATACTGAGGAAAATAAAGTTGCTATTTTTTTGATTTTGTAAAGAAAGTATTCTTGTCTCTTCATAAAATACAGTTTGAACCACTAATGGAAAATTGACTACTTTGAAGATGTCCTTACTGCACTGTGACAGTGTTCATTACTTGGCAGTCAATGAGAGAGTCACAGGTCTCCGTGTGTTTCAGCCAAAATATATTAAATCATGTTATGAGGATGAACAAAGCTTTAACAGGTTTGGAATCACATGGGGGTAAGTGATTAATGGCTAAATTTCATTTTGGGGTGGAGTAACCCTTTAAGTTATAATTTATTTGTCTTTTTTTTTTAAAATCTTACTCTCCCTAAACTTTTGAATGCTAGTGTATTACAGTTTCCACAATCATTTGAAGCAGCAGAAATTGTCTTCAGCATTGATAATAATTACTGAGGCTTGAGAATCACTGATCTAGGCAGCTGTAGATGCTTGTTACCTGAGGCTGATCGTATATTTCGGGGTCAAGGTGTGTGGTTTGTGGGTAAAGAGCAACAATGTCATCTTTTCGGAGGTTGATTGACTGCTGGGGATCCAGATGCAAACAGAAATCTTCCTGGACCACACGGATGTTCATTGATACGGAGGAGAGACGCAAACTCTCGTTTATTGAGCTCTCTGTGGAGAGAAAACGAAAACTGGCACAGTAGCTTCAAATCGATAGCACTATTTAGACAATTATTGATATGTTTGATGGGTTACTACGTAAGAATTTGTGTGTTACCTAGGTGAACCATCTGTTCTAGCTGTTGTCGTGTAATTGTGATGTCTTCTTCAAAGACCAACTGCATGTTCTTCTCTCCAACTACACTGACAATCTCTGCTCTCACTGCTTCGAGGGCTTCCGGGCAGGAGATGAGGTGGTAAAGACTCCAGAAGGCTGCCGGGATAGTGTTTCCCACTGATGCCCACAGCATGGCAAAATGATGTGCTGTGGACAGAGAAAGAAAGAAAGCTAAGAGTATGTGGGTGTAAACCACTGGGCAGTGGTTCAAAACCAATACAGTAGAGTCATGATGAACGTTCACTGTGTGTAATACTGTATCTGTTCATAAACATCCTGCTTCCAACATTTGGAAACATACAATTTAATCAGAAATCGACAGTCATCTTGGAAAAACCCAAGGGCAGGAATTGGGAAACAGGCAAGATTATGATTCATTAAAAAGAGCGATAATGTCTGAAAGTAAAATGCTGCCCCTGCCCTTTAATTTGAAGTATTAAAAAAAAAAAACATAAAAATATGTATACGCATAAATATAAAAAATTAAAGAATTAATTTTTAATGAAATCAATAGTGTTGTTAAACAATTAATTACAAAAAAAAAATTATTTATTTTTTTTACATAATGTGTGTGTGTAACATTTGTATATTTATTATGTATATATAAATACACAAGCATGTGAAAAAGTTAGGACACCCAACTTAATTCCATAGTTTTCAGGATATATCATAATATATATATAATATAATATAATATAATATAATATAATAAAAAAAAAAAAAAAAGTTCTTTCCAGGTATTACAATTTGGAAAATAAAACCTCAGATGAACAACAACACATTGCACCGTGTCATTGTTTATTTACCAAAAATAAAGCTAAAATGGAAAAGCCATGGGTGACAAAATTAGGACACACCTACGTAAGAATTAAGAGAGTAAGTAGCAGTCAGGCACTGATGATCAAATACCTTTTTCAGCAAGTATGGGCACATATACAAAAGCAGTTTGTTTGTTTTTTTCACAGTTTCCTGGTTTGGGGCATTCAGGTGCGTTAACAATGCCAAGCAGGTAAAACATCAGCAATGCTCATATGTGAAGCAACTGTTGCTGCCATCAATCTGGAAAGAGTAATGAGGCCATTTCTAAACAATCTGAAGTCCATCATTCTACAGTGAGGTAGATTATTCACAAGTGGAAGATCTTCCTAATAAACACCAATCCTCTCAGGAGTGGACATTCCAACAACTTCACCCCGGGATCAGATGTAACACTCAGAGAAATGACAAACAACCCAAGAACACCACCGTAGACTCCACACGCAGTAGTTAACATGTTAAATGATAAAATTCATGACAGTAGAGTTAGAAGTATATGGGACAAGTATGGCATGTTTGCCAGAAGAAAGCGTTGTCTATCTAACGGTTAAGGTTTGTAAAGTTGCATATGAACAAGCCTACTACCGTAGGTCTACTAGAACCATGACCTATGAACAGATAAGACCAAAGTGGAAATGTTTGGCCATAATGCACAGAAGCATGTTTGGTAAAAAACCTAAAGAGCATACCAGCACAAACACCCCATACCAAAAGTCACAAATGCTAGTGGATGGCTAATTATTTTGGCCTTTTTTGTAGCCACAGGACCTGGGCACCTCACAGTGATGCAACAGGACAATGATCCCAAGCACACCAGCAAAAGTGCAACAGAACAGCTGAAAAGAAGATAATCAAAGGGTTGTGATAGCCCAGTCAAAGTCCAGAACTCATCCTGACTGAACTGCTGTGGTGAGAGCTGTGTATAAACAAAGGACAACAAACCTCAATAAACTGGAGCAATGTTACAAAGAAGAGTGGGCCAAAATTCCTCCAGAACCATGTGAGAGACTGACAGAGACATACAGAAAACAATTACTTCAAGTTATTGCTAAAAGCGGATTTACAGGCAACTGAATAATATGGCGTCATAAGTTTTAATTCCCAAATTTTAAGAACTGACAAGAACCAGATAATTTTTTTATTATGTCTTGATACAGAAAACCTTTTTCACATGAGTGTATTCATGAAAATATGTCATGTTTATATATATGTCATGTTTATGATTAATAATAAATATGCATGTAAAATATTTACTGCATGTGTGTGTATTTATACATAATAAATATATACAGTACACATATGTATATTATCCAAACAAAAATGTTTATTTTGGATGTGATTAATCCCAATTCTTTGACAGCACTAAAAATCAGTTATTTAGAGGTGCTTTTAATTACTAAAAATAAATGAACACCTTCAAATAAAATCCAAAAAATTACTGGAAAACTATACAAACTACATATATACTATACTATACTATACTATACTATACTATACTATACTATACTGGGAGTCTTAACTCTGTGTAGTTACTAATTACTGATTTACTGTACATATGACAAAGTAGAGTTAAATTGACACACTAGCCATATTTGTTTAGTGTTGTTGGTTAATACAGTACATGCTTAAGGACAGAGTCTATGCTGCGTCTAAAACTACTGTAACTATGTAAACACTTCTTTTGTGAGAACTGTGGCACGTTTACTAAGTATTTAAATAATCTCACAAAATCTGAAGACCAGGGTTTCTTATGCCATGATGAGAAAATTATTATGCTTCTGTAGATGTGACATTTACCAACAATAATATGTGGGCCCTACAGGAAGATTTTTTTTAGATTTTCTGTATGAGTGTGTATGGGTGCATGTGAAAGAGTTACCTGCTTTATCTCTGTCCTGAAGCGTGTCGTACTCCTGGAACAGGGCCGTTCGGGTCTGTATGAACTCGCTTGGAGCCCTCCATTCTGACATTCTTTGAGGATAGAAAAATTTTATCAGCTTCTCACGAATTTCTTTGGTTTTTCCCAACAATGCAATGGGAAAATGGGCCATAAGTAAAGGAAAAATGGCATCAAACTTTTCAAAGTCCTCTTGTAGCTGATCCAGACGAAGATTTGACGCATGTCCATATAGCGTGTTAAATGTAGTCTGAAACATTACGGATTTACAAAACTCATATAGTTCAGCCTCTTGCCAATCGCCATCAGACCCAGACTCTTCACTCGGCAGAAAGCGGCGTCGGAGGACCTGCTGTAAGTTTCCCATCATGCCGAACGTGAGCGGGTCAAGGGCAGGCCCCTGCAGCAGAATGTAACTCCGCTGGATGCGGTCACTCAATCCAGGGAAGCGGACACTCCGGACCGGTGGGTAATCGAACGTCCTGGATGCTGCACTGTCTGAAAACGTGTGGAAATCCAGCTGTTTTCCATGTTTGATGACAGACGAGTACAAGAGAGGGTTCATTATGAATGTTATGTACTTTCCTAAAGAAACACATAAATAAATAGATGTGCATCATGCTGACATAATACATGACATCCAACAGTTTGACAAGCTCTACTTCAGGTCATTTTTTGTTTCTTTTTTTCGTGATTTTAGTGGTGTCTGCTAACATCACTCAGAACTAACTAAGATTTCAACTTGTACTTACACAGAATTACAATTCTTAGGAAGAAAATATAACTCAGACAAAACAAATAAACAAACTTCCAAGGAGGAACAAATATAGGTAATGTACAGTAATATCAGACTTGCTGAGTCAGAGAGGGATTCTGTTCAGTAAATCACCTTGAAACTACCCAGAACAAAGTACAAAACTATAATAACATTTACCTTAAATTGAAAAATGGAATATTGTACTTGTAGAAACATCTGTCCTACTGCAGGATTAATGAAATAAACTACATGTAATCTACAAATAGGTACACTTTGGCTTTTACATTTATAAAAACTGTAACCCTAAATCCTAATGTTGAAAATAAGGTGCATGCTATTTGTCAGCTACTCAAAAAAGCCTCTTTCAGGACCATATCTCTTTAATTACCATAATCATGTCAGCATGTGTTGTGTAACAGTGTGTCTGCGAGAAAGAGCAAAAGGAAACCTGCGAGTGCAAAAGTCACAGTACAAAAGTTTGAAAAAAAGGATTAGTCAGATGTACCTGCTATAAGTACAGTAAAAACATCTCCATGCTCCTGCTGCAGTTGTGTAAGAAACTGCTGAGAGTTTTTTCTGAATTCTAAAGCTTTTCCCAGGAATGGAATCCAACCTTTAATCAGCGGGGGCTCGCCGTCCTTCCTGCAGCATGCACATACAATGTAGTCATGTTTTTTTAACACGCTTGTTTCAACAAGTTCTGAGAGACTGCCATTCTGTCATTATCAAACACTCTCTCAGACACGTACACAATCAGTTCACCTGCTTTATCTTCCCTGTGATAAAGCAAAGATAAAAATCGTGCTCAACAGTTGTTTTAACTGCAAGCTTTATTTGACGAAGTCAGGATACTGGGAAAGCTGTTCAATGATCTACTGCTGATATAGATCTCCCAAGTCTTACTTTTCGAGGCTTACCAGAAAAGGATAGGGTGGCCCTTTGGGAATTAGTTAACTTCCTGTTGAGACTGCAGCTTTAACTGAACAAGAAAACACTGCAGCCCAAGCGGCGTAAATCTTTCACTAAAAGGCTAAAAAACTATACACATATTAAGCACGGATATTCATTTGCAAGATAAACGAACACTTGTGTGGCAATAAGCTTCAGTTATGTTGAAATGCACATCCTTGTTTCAACATGCAAACAAGCGGTTTTGAACTAGAAGGAAATTTGCTCCAAAATAATGCCCGATTCCTGAATAAATCATCTAAACCAGTTTACAGTGAATGCACCGGTTGTCTATAAAACGATCTACTTCAGATGCTTTTGGGAAACGCAGCTCTGTACGTTTGGTTAGAATTGTAAATTACATTTAGAATAGGCTATAATTATTAAATTATATTTAAGCTGATTTATTGTTGTATCAAGCATATCAAGTCTGCAACGACTGAAACTGGAAGCAATAATATTATACTATATTGTTTGATGCATGTTTCTTCAAATATTTTAATAAAAAACGTCTGCATATTGATGTGCACACACGCACGCTCAATTTGCACACATAAGCACAATTAAGCATAAGCTTTCATATAAACAATGCATTCATCCGTATTAAATATAAAAAAGCAGCTACATGGCTATTCCCAACAAGCAACAAACTATTAAAAAACTCACCTTCTTCTGCGACCGGAATAAGCGCATAACAGCAGCACGAAGATAAAGCCCAGAAAGATCGACAATAAACACTCCAACATGATCAAAGAGCCTCTGAGTGGGAAAACCTACGACCGGAGCTGAGGAAAACAGGCTTTATGAATCACTTCACACGACACGTCCAGGTTTGCGACTGTTACTTTAAAAGTGAAAGAATGCTCGTCATCACCCCTCTGATTAAACATCACAATCCAATGAGAGAAATGAGGGGATAGTACGCGAACAACGCGACTTCCCAAGATTTTCAGGCACGCCCAGTGTAGGTCGTTCAGTGAAAGTTAAACATTGCTCAACAGCAACTATTAAACTGTTATTAAACCATTCAAGCTTTTCTAACGCACACACGGCAGAGGAGGAGACTATACTCAGAGCCACTATAGGCTGCTATTTACCTGAAATACGCATCTGCGTTTAATATTGACACATTTTTCTAACAGCTTTAAGAAACAGAATTTATATTTTTAAGACACACCACAAATAGACATGAGAGAGGGATTAAATGTTATTAAAATATGTCTGCCTATAACTAAACTTGATTTTACGTTATTACTCTAAAAATCCTTTTTACATCAGTAATTGCAAGTTATCTTTTGGCCTTTTTGGAATATACTGAGGCCCTTTAGTGTAGCTCAGAAAACTACTGGTTGACTGCAAAAAAAAAAATTGTCAATTGCATCATGCATCACATCACACTTAAAACCATACAGGGAACCAATACACGTAGACAGCTAAGACGAACTGCTGCACAAGCATTAAATACGAATAAATAAGATGCATGATTGATAAACAATGCTGACCAGAAACAAATCATTTTAGAGGTTACAAAAGGTATGCTTTGGGGTTTGTATACTACATGTGTTTGGGGGGCAGTGCAGATCAACTGATCACTTCACAAAATAAAAAGATTCCTCTTTATACAATATAAATATATTCCCTATTTTCTTTCAACCGCCTGTTCCTTTCTTTCAGTCTGTGACTCAGTGTGTATGTGAGAGTGTATGCCAGTACGAGTCCAACTGGTCCACACATAAAGGTCTCTCTGTTTGCCTGGTCTTTTTTCAATGCTGCCTGTAGAGACACACCAAACTGGTTTCACTATCCCCAACACTGTGATTATTGTTGCTAATCATCTAATGGAGAATACAAATTTGAAAATGGACCTTCTCAGCTTCATACAAATGTTTAATTTGACATCTTAAAAAATCACAGTAAAAATACATAGCATGAATTATTCTAGGTTACTCTTATTTTCTTCCTCGGTTTTCCACTACAGCCATTATATTAATTTGAAACTCAAACCCTATAATATAAAAGTATTATTGGTAGAGTACCATCTATATTAAAGGTCAAACAGCCTCACCCCTATCAAGAACGCAGAATAGAGAGGCTGAGTGAATGTTGTGTGGACTGAGGGTCAGTTACTTCAATCAAAGCAAAGGTCTCTACACTTTCTACAGTTTTCTGTTTCTGACTTCCCTTCCTGCACAGGTGGTTACCGCCTTAAGGGCAGCAATAATTTTAATCAAACACTTTGAAAACCAAATGTGAGACATTCAAACGGATCGATTTGCAGATTGCAACTTCACCCACTGTGCAAAAGATCACTGTCAATACCTCTACGGCTTCAGGAATGCCAAATGGCCCATTTGTTACTCAGGATATGCTTGGGACAGGAAAGCAGAAGTCTTTGATTATTTTTGACCCTAAATGCTGACGTGTGCCAAAAAACAATCTTAGTTGTGCATGTCTCAATGTTCAGACTTCGTCTGACCAATACCAAATCAACATGTAGCCTACTGTCATAACAAAACTGCTTCACTCCAGCATCCCATAAACCCTGGGCCATAAACACTTCCCCTTATCTTTATTTACACAGCCAAAACAAAAACAGTTCATGAAACCCCACAAGCATGAGACTGAACAACAATGAAAGGGGTCACATGCACTTTTTCAAGCAGTTTGAACTGAAATTTGTGTTGGGAGTGTGTGTGCACAACCACCCTGTAACGGCTCCTGAAGGTTTTCTTCTGATTAAAAGAATCACGCTTCAACTGATGTCTTAACGTTTATTATCTTCTTGCAAAGAGCAAGCATCAGTATAATCGCCATCTTGATTGTACTTCAACATCATTTGAACATCATGACACCCTTTGGATATCATTAACATCTTCAAGTCTTTACGTCATAACACCGTGAAAAACTGAAACAAATAAATAACACACAGATACATAATACGTGAGTGTGTTTCTGTTTCTTACTGAACCAACATCAATACACACAATGCATTATTACAAATCAACAGATATAATCTAACGAATAAACAACATACCGTGTGCGCCTTCTAATCAGAAATCCAGGAGACATTAATGTATGTATTCCCTCTAACAATAGTTTTTCAATCTTCAGCTCTCAGCGTGTGTGCACTTCTTATGAATCCCATATCAACATGTCTAGCTAGATCATGTGACAAATTCAACTAATGTTTTACATTTCACCTGTAGGTGTCACTATTAACCAAGTTTTATAAGACTCAAATATAATTTTCAAATAAACATTAACAAGACATTGTACACCATTTGTAAACCAAATACCTTTTTTTTTCAAAATAAATAACTTAAATACTTAAAGGAAAATACAAAAATCTCTATGACAGCTACACACCCTACAATGATAAAGATCCACAAGTATTTTTATCAAATGAAAACAAGAATAAGTTGCCCCTTCTGAAATCAAGCCATTCTCAAATGCATGTCGGTATGGCAGCACAGACCACAACAAAAATGTTTCAGGGGGACCTCAAAAAGTGACGAACCCATCTGAGAGTAACTCTAACTAACATAGCATTAAACTAATGTTTCACAGTTAAGTGTGTAATTAGTCATATAAGTCTAATAATATCCAAAAGACAGTATGATCAGATTGTTCAAATAAACGCTAAAAAAAACCTCACCTTTTAGTTCAGCAAGAACATCACTACTCTGACCAAAAGCCACTGAACAAATTATCAGGTCCCAGATGGGACCCTCACTTTTTGAGGCCCCCCTGAAACATTTCCGTTGTGGTCCATGCTGTTTGCAGCGCCTCTCTGTGTTTGGTTGCCCTGTGAGAATTTGTATGTGCTTTCTTACGTTTGCAGCGCGTTGAGCTCTTTCGTCCACCATACATTTCCAATCTGCCTGCTTATAAGCCAGGCTTATTTCAGTTAGTCTGACTTATTGCCAGTTAATTTGTATTAAAATAAGTCAGACTATCTGCCAT
>JAUMHP010000041.1:15343668-15360845 GCA_032361065.1 Enteromius trimaculatus | reverse complement strand
ATATATTTACACACAAGTAAATATCAAATTATTACATAATCGTGTTATTTAGAGTATTTAATGTGGCTCTGCCAATTATTGTTTAATCCCAAAACTAATTCTTCAGAAAAAAAAATGTCAACCAAAGTTAAAATTAAGAAGCAAATTGTTATTGGCCCTTTCATTAAATGAAATTATGTTTAATTAAAATGCAACATACAATCTACATTATTTTATTGATCTCACAATTTAGGCATCATAACAAAAGTATGTACATCCATTAATATGGTACTGTATTTGTGTTTTACACTCCAGTGCTCAGATTATATTGTGTGTTAAAACTGTCGTGTGATTAAGTGAGTTTGTTTGTGTATGTTTGACAGGAGCGAGTAACTAAGCTGTCTCCTCGAGCTCACACTGAAGAGGATCTGACCGCTCTGTTTGCAGCATCCATGAAGCTCTACTAAGAACACTGAAGGGCATTTTAACACATTGATGGTGTTCTCAGAAGCACAGCCTCTAATTAGCTGTGCCAGTTTCATTATGTAAGCAGTGACACTGATCTCAACACTATGACCTCACTGACCTTTAATCCTTCAGTGATGTCACTGTCCTGAACAAGAAAAGCTTAGACAGTAACACACTCACCATCAGAGACTGTATTCTGCAAACCAATCTAAATATGATACTTGCATACCTTTAACGTGTCGTCAGTGTTATTAAATCACCGTAATATATTTAAACCACTCTTCACACACACTGAATGCGTACTCTCCATTCACTCTAACTGTTTGTTAATCAGGGTGATTAAGGCAGGTTGGATTTAAATGAGTCTAATCTACGAATCAGGATTAGACTTAATATAGTTGTTTTTATTTCTTAAATCAGTGTTGAATTAAATCTAATGACTGCGTAATGGATTCATCCTGAAATGTTCATATGAAGTGAGGAACCCTTATAGGATTCTGAAAATGATAAAAAAAATTGTAATGAATTCAGATGTCATCTATTTTTTTTTTCTATGAATGTGGGCTTGTATCTCAGTATTTCACACATATCAATATTCTCTACTCAAGTGATTTTTTTTTAAATAGAGCTAGAAACACTAAAAAATAATTAAATGGAGTATAGAGTATATAAACAGCGTGCATGATTTAGAATACCTGTTCATATATGCTTTACTGTTGGCTAATAAAATGTATGAAATATGAAAATATGAATTATTATCTTGTTTCTTTTTTGACATGCATGCAATTTTCTAGGTAGTAGCCTGTGAAGTGTAGTGTTACTTGATGATTGTAAGAGTGGATTTCTCTTAAGTTGCCTTTTAGTAGCGTGTGATTGGCTGATGAGAGCTGCATTTAAACAATTGACTGAAGTGGAACAGATTTAAATAGATTTAAGAGTGCTGATGTTTCCCAGAAAAGCACTACGATCTTGTAATGTGGGTGCGTATAAGCGGGTATTTAAAGAGAGGGAGAAGATTTAGCTACAGCAGTGATTCTGAATAAAGTGTCTGAGTTGTTCTTGCAGTTTGTGTGCTGTTTGTCTTCATCATGCAGCAAATCTACACGCAGAGCCATGAAGAGTTCGAGGTGTTCACCACTGTTCTGTCGCCTCAAGGTGGGTCATCTTTTCTTGCTCACTTTTTCTGTTTATTTTCTTTACAAACATTATAGCAAAATGATTCGATCTTTCAGTTTGTCGGAAGAGAGTGATATTCAAGCACCAGGGAGAAATGGTAAGACATTTTCACATTCGAGCTGCATGCAGTACAGCAGTTTGTTCTACAGAGCCGATGAAGATAAAATCTGTTTTGTGTGTGTGTGTGTGTGAGGTGGTTGTGACGGCAGACTACAGCGCAGACTGTGATGAAGAGCTGTGTGTTCGTGCCGGTGAGGCGGTGTTGCTTCTGTATCAGGAGAATGCTGACTGGTGTTACGCCCGGCTTCAGAACGGACAGGAAGGATACCTGCCCACACTCTGCTTCACTACGGTGCTCATGCATACCAACACGTGCAGTGCACAAATGCTACACTACATGGCCTAAAGTTATTTGCAGTTGTATGAAATGTTTTATAGTTTATGTTTATATTTATTATTATTATTTATTATGTGTTTATTTGTACTCCCATTAATTGGATTTGTTATCATCTTGGTATCATCTTAAATATATTTCTAAATTCACATTAGTAATGATGAACTTGGAAGTTTAGTACATGTAAAATATATCAACTTTAAATATTATAATTATGTACTTTACAAACGATTATTAAATTGTTTTGAATTTGACGATAAATTGGAAATTTTATTAACAATATGCTTAAATACGAAGCGTAATCACGTACAGTAAAGTGGCCTTTATTTCATTAATACTATAAATGCAAGATTTTATTTTAAAATATACCTTTCATATTTGAAGTAAACTACAAGTATTACTGCTATAACAGCTTTTTGTTGTTTTCTTTACTCCCTTTGTTTCTACAACATTCATTTTAAGATGATTTATTGATATATCTTTGCTTTAGTGTGCCAGTTGGATACATTATTTTCAGATTTCAAGGTTTGCAAACTGAGGTATCCTGAATCTAGTTAAAAATGTAATATCCCAAGCTTGGGATATTTAAAACAAATGGGAAATCTCCAATTAATAATTCCTACTACAGCTAAATGTAGAACTACCTTTGTCTTAAAACAATGTTGTTTTTGAAGAATCATATGTTTTATATGTTAAAGTGATTAAATGTGTATATGTGTGCAGAAGCAGGAGTCATTGAGTCCCATTTCGACTCAGGCATCGCAAAACATCACACAAGTGCCGTCGAATGATCGGAGTAGCTGTTCTGGGTGAGTGTTTAAGATGTTATGTAACTCTGATTAGTTTTTTCGAGATCGCTGATGTTTGTGTTTCTAGAGGACGCTCTCTGAAACTGCTGCGGCGAGCATCTCTGTCGGGAGTGCCGGGTTCACCTCGATTACTTCAGCGGCTGCTGTCTCGTCGACGCAGTGATGGACATGCTGTGCGTTCAGCTGGCTCCATCAATCCTGCGTTTCATCCTGACTGATGCATCTAACCCTAGAGCTCCACCCTTTTCCTCTAAGTGGGTCACAGAAAGCAGAAACTAGGACAGAATGACACCAAAGTTCAGTCTGTATGCAACTCTGTAAGATTTGGAGAAAAAACAGAAGTTCGGTGTCCTGATTAAAGTTTGGGGCCTCGGTATCTTCGTAGCCAGTTGGTGGCACTGAGCTTGTGAATCTTTGCTGTTACCGCCCCATGTAAATATTGTCATTTTGATTGGACATTTTGACGCCTGTGAATATATTTGTTTGAATATATGTATATGTTTAAATATATAGATAACTGTATTGTTACTACATAAATGTATGTGTATATATATGTGTGTGTGTGTGTGTGCCAAGGTTGATATCAACCCCAAAATACATCAACTAAATCACCTAGCATAAGCAAAAAAAAATTGTATGTATTATTTAAATTATAAAAACAAAAAGAAAAAAAGTAATTACAGAAATCTGTTTGCAGTGGACGTACAGTATTATAGACTAGTATGGCGTGTACATTTGGAGCAACAGTATTTTTTTGTTTTATTTGACCCTGAATTTTATATTATAGAAAAATGCATCAATGTAGTTTCAATCACACCTCAGAACATAACATACCACAAATGATCTAAACTAAACTTTTAATATTGTATATTTATATTTTGTCAAGTTTGTCATTTTATGGCATGTATACTGTTATAGTGTTTAACCTTCATGCTCTTTGGTTTTTCATGGGCTTATTATGACACTGGCACACAGCTCACTGCTGCAAATTTTAATGAAATGAAAAGCAATTTTGCAATTTACCATCTGACTATAATTATCATCACTTCATCAATCATAACTAGGAGAAACACTAATTTGGTAATACGGTACAATTAAGTTAAATTTGTGAATGCATTATATTTCATGAACCAACAATTAACAATTTCTACAGAATGTATTGAAGTTAATACATTTACTATTGTTCACATGCGTTCGTAGAACATCAATACTATATTTACAATCAAAAATTTAAAGACTTAAGTCATTTCCATCAAAAAATACAGCCTTGGTGAATGTAAATAATTTATGAACAGTAGTTAACTACTTTATATGACATAAATCAAGATAGAATACTAACAATTAAATGTGAACATAAAAGCAGAATTTCCTCTTATTCACACCGATGTGGCCTGTTGGTGACCTATTAGAAATAATAGAAAACTGCATTAGAAAGTGATTCAGAAACAGCCACCACATCGTTTCATACAGATGGAATAACTTTATTATTGTTAGGCTGAAAAGTAATCAAGCATGCAAACAGCAGATTCCTCAGCTGCGCAGAATCGTCCAGCTGTTTTATTGAAAAACAGGAGAAACAATCCAGAAGGGGAAACAAAACGGATTCAATGTCTGTACAGATGAAAGTATAATACAATATATACCACTATTGTACACTGGAATACAATATATCAGGAGGGCAGCAGTCACAGAAAACAACCTGCGCTTGAGTCTGTGTTACATGAAGCAGTAAAACATTTCTTTTGTGCTGCTCTTTACACCAACAATATCAATTATGTTCAAGAGCTAATAAACACGCCCACACAGAAAAGTGCTCCGGTATAGATGCTGTCGACTTAAAAAACAAAAACCAATCTTTAAAAATCAAAAGCTCATCAAGCCTCCATCATCATGCTCGGCCTTGGACCAAAGTCAGGCCCCGTTTCGATACTCCAGTTCATCCTTCTCAGAACGGACCCTCTGTCACGTGTCACGCACAAACACTGCAGATCAGAGCCGGGGAGGGTAAAAAGACTCATTAAGGCTGTTAACAACAGGTTTAACCACCTGTTTTTGGCAACACCGGGTTAAATGCAACAGCTCAGCAAGTTTCAATAGACACGAGTTCAACACAAACTTGATTTTCCATCTGTTTTATCCGCTACCCAGTGATCAAAGCTCAACAGCTCTATTAATCGGTTGCACTGTAAACCTTTTTTTTTTTTTGGTTTATATGAATCAGTTGCCAGGGTGACAAGAAAAATCTATCTAGAACAGAATGTGGATATCGCTTTTTTTCTGAACTGAAAAGAAAACCGTCCTTGACGCACATTGCCCTCTACTTAAGTGCATTAGTATGGCCTAACTAGATTTCTACAGCGCTGAATCTGAACATCCTGAAAATATCACCCACTTGGCTACTCTCTGCTTACATTCCGATACTAAGTGTATGAATTGTCTTGTACTGAACAGTGTGTAAAGAAGAAAGGACATGCAAAACGCTACATAACCGAATAATGAGCCTGGGCTGACGAGGCCAATCTGAGATTACAGAACAGAAACTCCATCTCAGATGTATGGATACTCCATGCTGATCTGCTGAGGGAGGTTTCTGTGCTCGGAGTGTTTAGTGGGATGATGACGTAAACGTGAAATCCTGCTGGAACTCATTTCCAGGCTTTTACCGCGTAGTGCTCTTTGGATAGACAGCAATGAATTGTGGGTAGAGAAGCGCAGAGGACGACCGTATCACTGAATTGATAGCTGTTTGTTCCACATGCCAGAACTGTGATGAGGACGCAAACGTATGATCAAGGAGACCCTGTTACCTACTACGTGCACACAGACGCAGGACTGAAGTTTGGACTCGGTGACACAGTCAGTGTTTCAAATTGGATTGTGAATTATTAAGAAAGCCATGAACCAACAATGAGGGTCAAAGTGCACTTTGATATTTTTAAGTACTATGGATACCAGCAAAGCTCAAGGGTGATCTTAAAGGGATAGTTCAACCAAAAATGAAACTGCTCACATTCATGTCATTCTGTATGACTTTTTTTCTTCTGCAAAAACACAGAAGACGACATTTGGGTCCAATGTTATTATGCATCCCGTTGACTTTTATCATACGGACAGAACCATTCGAAATATCTTCTTTGTGCTCCACAGAAAAAGTAAGGCATTGGTTTGGAATGACATGATGGCGAGTAAATCAATATGTTCAATTTTAGTTGAACTGTTTCTTTAAATCAGTGTGCACCATGTATATATTTAAGTGAAAGCCGACACTCATTTCCTGTAATAATCACTCCAAATTTCACATCTTAAGACTTCGAGAATAATTAAGGAATGCGTTTCACACTCAAAAGACGCATATTTTAGTAAATCGGCTGCACCATTATTTGTTATTTGAATCACAGTGTGTGTGTATGTATGTGTGTTATGCCAGGAAGCTCACTCTGCTGTACCATTAAAGAAGTATCAAGACTGGTCCATGGGTTCAAAGGTGCTGGGTGGCTCTGCACCATGACTTTCCATATCCTCCTGTTTATCAGAAGCCTCTTCTTCCTTCACTTCATGCCTTGCTGCAGCCTGCTGGCGCAAGTGTTTGTCCATAGACGCCTGTATGCTTGAGACCATCTCCTGCAGGCGCTGCCGCTGGGCCTCGATCACGGCGGGCTCTAGCCCTAAACCACGGCCCTCGCGTAAAGTGATCATGCCCGGGGCCACCCGCACCAACTCCTCCCCTGACAACGTGATCTCTTCTCCGCGAGCACTGTTGCTGAGATCCACACCGCTGCTGTGCTGCCGCCTGATTGGTGGGTGTTCTGGAGGGGCGGAACCCAGTGAGTGGCCTTTGCCTTGGAAGGCCGTGACGGTTTGCTCTTTCTTGCGCACTGCACCGCCAGCGCCCAATCGCAGGCCGTGGGCAGGGCTTCCTTCGCGGCTACGGGAGGCAGCATCTGAGCGGAGTTGGGAAAGGGCCTCCTGAACGAGCTCCTCCACATCAGCGCCCACTGGAAAATGACCGGCGGTGTCCACACACAGCTCCAAACGCTCCTCCGCGGCATTGAACACAAACGTCTTACCCGACAAATGGGGCAGTGTGCAGTGCTTCCCGTCCAACAGACCTTGACACAGAAATAGAGATTATAAGCACATGAAGGAGGATGATACAAAAAGTTTAATAATTTTTCATATTGTCAATTTAAATTTACAAATGAAAAATAAGAACAATATGTATACATTTGTGATATAGCAACACACAAAAACAGTAATAAAACACACACAAAAAAAGAAAACTTTTAGGTAACATCAAGTTACACTGACAAGGAGCATTAGAATGTTCTTGAATTTAGTAAAGCACAAGATCATTTCACATCAGGCTGGAAAACACCATCATCTGGTTTTATTCTGGCTTTATTCAAAGTGCCTTACAATGCGAAAGTCAAAGTACTTAATTTCCCTGGGAATCAAACCCACAGCCTTGTAATTGTTGGCATCATACTCTATTGATTAAGCTAGAGTAAAGAAAAACAAGAGACAAATCAAATACTACAGGCCTGTTCACCCCAAGAATGATAACTATTAAGGTACAGGGCAGGGAGCTGCTGAAGATCTGCTACCTTCATTGAATTCTTCTCCCCACAAGAACTTTGGTCAAGCTTACTTATTTTATGTATTAGAGAAATCGAATACATCGGCGAGCCACCCAAAAGTCTGCTCAGGCAAATACAGCAAAATCGAAGTAAGCATTAAATATTAATTTTTCATGGTTAATTTTTCACTTAAATTTTTTAATGGTTTTAATGGTAATCAAAATACATTAGATTATACATTATACATTGGCAGACCAAACGAAAACCTGGATTAACAGTGAGCCACTTTCACACCGCAAGCCATGAAAATAATTCTGTATTTTTGAGAAAATAGAAACTTTACTGAATAAAACACTTCTCAAATCTCACCCTCACAATACAGTGTTACAGCAAATGCTTTGGCCAGCACATATAATGTGTGACCCTGTATTTGTAGCAGTAGCCAAATATATCATATTGGTCAAAATTATAGATTTTTCTTTTATGCCAAAAATCATTAGAATATTAAGAAAAGATAATGTTCCATAAAGATATTTTGTAAATTTTTCTACTGGGAATATATCAAAAATTTTTCCACCCTAAATATTTAGATTTTTTTTTTTGCACCCTCAGATTTCACATTTTGTATCTGGGCCAAATATTGCCAAAATATTGAGAACACATTATTCAGCTATTATTTATTCAGCTTTCAGATGATGTATAAATCTTGAGTTCATAAAATTGACAGGTTTTGTGGTCCAGGGTCACATATAGACTTGCCAAAGACAATTTTAATTTTGAAAACACGATTCAAATTGTGTGAGAAAGTGGAAGAGAGATTACCCATGTCTTTCTTCACAATGTTGTAGAAGACTCCTCCTTGTTGGAACAGGTGAGGCAGTTTCTTGGCATATGACCAGACATCTTCACCTGATTAAATCAAAACAAGATAGAGGAGAAGAAAAAAATTAAATAGACAGACACAGGGCCGGTTTCCCGGATAGGAATTAGATTAAGCCAGGACTAGACCTTTACTAATTTAGGACTTTAAGAATTTTTAGAAACATATGTCTTATCTGTAAGCATTTTAAAACCAAACAATGACAATAATGTATTTTAAGATATCTCATTTCTAGCTAATGAGACATTTATTTTAATCTAGGACTAGTCTTAAACCCTGTTCGGGAAACTGCCCCACAATGTTTACCCCAGAGCTTCATTTTTGTTTAGTAATCAAAAAATTATAATCTAGCGTGATCTGAAAAAACACAACTAGAATAATCCTGATGTGTGAATTGTAAAAATAGGCTTGTACAATACAACTCAGTGTCACAGATAAATGTTGTTAAATAAATGTTGATTCTAGCATGACACAGTCTTCTCATAAAGCTGATCTATAACAGGAAGGTGTGTTTTACCCATAAGTGCTGCCAGGAGACACAGTGATGACATCTCAAGGTCAATGTTGTCCTGAAGTTCCCTGCTACTGGTGCGGCTGAGTCGTGGGTCAGAGTGAGCGTGCGTTTCAGCCCCGTGAGAGAGTGTCTGGGTCATGTGAGCATCGGGTGAGCTCTCTTTCAGAGCTTCCACAGAGATGCGGTCACCGTGCTGAAGTGCCACGGGCTGGTTCTGGTCCTCGGGACGCGGCGGGGGCAGCTCTCTGGGTGGGAAGCCGTGTCTGATGCACAGCTGTCCGGGCGACAAGTTGAAGACCTGGACGATGGAGTTCTGGAGCTCACCGTAGGTGGTGTGCGGCTGCAGAGTAAGCATGGCCTGCCTCCCATCGCTGGTCGTTACACGTATCTTCTTCTCCCTGCTGTTGGGTGGCACTTTGGTGGGTGTGGGTGGAGCAGAGGATGATGAAGAGGAAGGAGATGATGGGCGAGGATCTTGTTGGCGCAAGCGGTCTGTGCTACGGCGCTGGGACAAGGCTGCCTGCTCGCTGATGCTATGCTGCAAGACCCTCTCGGTTTTGCTCATCACCAGCTCTTCCTTATGCAGGGTTTTGCCTTTCTGTCCCGTCAGGATGATTTTAGTAGGAGGGTGAGCGGCTGATTCACTCCCGTCTCTCCCGTCCTGCACATGAGCACCTTCAATGGCAACTGGATTGTATTCATCTTGGCTCTTCTTGGCGGTGTGATGCAAGATGGTATTTACCACTTTTTGGACTAGAATCTCGCTTCCGAACTCTCCGGGGAAGTGCTTTGTGACGAGACGCATCGTCACATCGTAAACATTACTGTTGAGTGTCGGATCCGTTTCGTACTGGAACCAATAAACGGTCTCTCGCACCACACGCCCAGCCCACTCCAGAGTAATAGGAAAGGCTTCGGGAAGATTGTCATACTCTTTTCCCTCCCAGAAGTGCTTAAACCCGCAGCCGCACTTTCCACCCTGTGAGCGGGTGTTGGTCCGGTCTCCATCTAAATAGACGACGGAGCAATCACCACGAACGCGTCGCATTGAAGTACCGTGACACCAGGTGCATGCCGTGAGTGAGCTGAGTTTATAGTCAGGGACCAGGATGTCTTTTTCTGGGTTATAGGAACAAACCAAACTATTTAAAGGAAAGCTGTAGTTCTTGTCTGCCCGCAGTGTCCCGTGAGTCGACTTGGCCAAGTTGTAGAGTTTCCCTCCAGGTAAGAGCCACTCTGCCGGGACGTGGAGCTCTGAAAGAGCGTTGCAGACAAGACAGCGATGGAGACGACCCTCCTGAACGGATTTCTTAGCCGCTTCCGTCACCTCCTCTGGCTGCACGCCGATCACTCCAGTGCGGCGGTATATATACTGGTGGACGTCAGCAACTAGAGCTGGGTGGATGGCATGCTTGTCCATGAAGACGTCCTCCATCACGCCTACGAGCCGCAGCAGGTACTTATCCTGCAGGCTCCGGTCGCCACCGATCACGCAGCTTCCACTGGAGTCCAAGCTCACGTATTTGCGAATTAGCTCTTGAGGAACACCCCAAGCTTTCGGGAGCAGCGCAGCAGGTAAACGGGGCAAAGCCAAGCCCTTGATGCCCACTAGGGGTAGATAGTGATTTCTACCAGAGCTGCTCCAGGCGATACAGATGGGCTTGTTCGGAGTGCCATCTTTTCCTCGGCACTGCTCCTCTGGAACCAGGCCTGGCAGGAAGGTGGCGGAGTAATCACCCGAGCTGCGCATGCCGCTCAGGGAGTCCAACAGGATTATAGGTCTGTGCAGCACATTCGCCAGACCGAATATGTGAATGTTCCTAAGCCCCAAAGGGACGCCTTCTGGAGGGACAAACAATGGGTCGCACTCATTAATGATGTCTTCCCATTCCGCGGCATCTATAAAGTCTTGGAAAAGGGCTTTGTAGTGTTCGAGGTTCTGCTTGAAATTGAGTTTTAGGTTTTCTCGAAGGGCATGCCAGAAGAGCTCGCGTCCTACTAGAGCTCTGGACACGGCGTGCACCAGGCAGTGTCCGTCTCCATCCACATGCACGGGAATAAGACACTCTCTATTCAAGTTTGCTTTCTTGATCTCCTCCAAAGTGTCATGCAGGTAGATCAGGCTCCCTGAGCGGTCCCGTCCATAGCCAACAGTGGATACATGCTCTTGTTCGATAAGAAACGCACGGTCCCCAAGAAGCGAGCAGTCGAAGATCTCTCCCTGGTTCATTTCCTTCAAGAGTTTGGCAGTGCCTGTCTGTTTGTCCATGCCATAGCGGGTGAGGATGGGAGACAGCAGCTTACAGTGATAGTTGGACAGTCCCATCACTTTCACCAGCTCGGAGCCCTTTTTAGGAGGGCCTGGCACACCCAGCAAAGCATTTCTCAGCAAATTATGAAGCACTACATCTGGGTCAGTCACTTCCTCCACATTCGCGAGGTTCTTCTGTTCGTGTCTCTGGCCGCATTCAGTGCACTCGATGCTCATGGAGGTGTGTGCGGGAAAGAAGAGCTTCGCCTGGCACTGCGGGTCCGGGCACATCCCGCATAAAATGCGCCTGTCCTTCTGCTTTGGGCCCGGAATTAACGACATAGTCCAATCTAATATCTCTTCTGACGCAGCGCTTTACAAAAGCATCGCTGTCTAATCAGTGACGGGCGAGAGAAAATTATGTCACCTCACGCAGTTTCTGTTTTCCAGTAACAAACACAACACGGAAGCGGTTCTGTTGCACAGCGTGACCCTATGGGCAGCGCAAGGCATGCTGGGAGGTGAAGTTTTTAACCGTCAAAGGTCTGGAGGTCTTCTAACGACATTATTTAAAAAATAATAATTACAACGTATTCTAGTATTGTACAAAATTGTTTGGGTTTTCTTTTATTTACGAAATGCAATAACTGTTTACAACAGACTGATCATACGATAAAATAACAAAAGCGAATTAAGCAAAACTACAATAACCACAATACAAAGAAGGTCAAAGTTTGTGTTGTGTTTACTTCAGCAATCTTTACATGGGCGTGATAATAAACTGCATTTGTTTTAGATAAATAAACATACACTGTTTCATTCGTTGTTTATTTATTTCTCATACAAGATGTCCACAGGCTGAAAAAAATTAAATGCAATGTTAGGTTATATTATAGTAAGCAAATAATATTGTTTATCATAATGTGATTGAATATTTAGCAATTTAATTATTATCTAGTTAAGATCTATATATGTTTATTTACTTATTATGTGATTCAAATAAAGCGAATTGGCTATTTTGAAGGTAATTCATTTTAATCCGTTTTTTTTTTTGTTAAATTACGCAAGAATTCCAGTGTATAAACTAGACAAAATATTAGCTACTTGTCATCTTTAAAGACAAATTATGTATTTTCCAATAACTATGAACTAAAAAAAAGTCCATAAAGAGTAGGCTAAATAGTCTCAAAACGCTTAAGGTAAAATTTGAATAATTAGTGATTTTACTTTTCCCCCCCCACAAAAATATTTAAAATATAATATCCATTACAGAATGTCAAAATAAATAAATGTAAAGAGGAAATATACAGAAACAAAATTATTCTATTCAGATTTCTATTCTATTCCTGTGATGCATTTTAAATAAGCAAATTGAAAAAATGAATGACTGGTTTATTAAAAAAAAAAAAAAAAAAAAAAAAAAAAAAAACAGTGAACAGAGCAAGCGGATGACTGAATTTATTTTTAAACCCTCAGATTTAAACATGGCTTCGTTCCGGTCGGCCTAGAAAACTTTACAACCGAGCAGCCTTTTCCGCTTCAGCCTGTCCATGCGTTATATAAATCAGCAGCTGCGAGAGGAAAAGAGGACTAGCGGAAGAGAGGAAGTGAAAGACAGGAAGACTGCAAGAGAGAGGAGCGGAGAGGAATAATAGCGGCGCTTTGCTACTGTTAACTGTGACCGGACAAGAGATCAGTGAAGTCTGATTATGAACCGTTTAACACATTGTATAAATATGCAGTTTATTTAAAACATTGATTATTTCCAACATATGAACAGATCCAGATATCAGATGACACATTTATTGTTTTTACACAAAGAAGCCAGGACAGTGGTATATTATCTGTTGAGATTATTAGTTCGGAATAGAGTTTGTATCAGATAACACCTTAGATTTAGTCAATGAACATCAATCAAAGGGACCAATGATTATGTGGAGTGAGAAATCAGATGTTCAGATTCAGACTCGAGTCGACAGAAGATTAAACTGAGCTTCAACACCAGAAGGAAAAGAGAGGTGTGTAACAAGCTCTTTGGTCATGTAAGTGTTTGGAAGGCTGCTTCATAAGTATTTGAAATTAGAAAAGGGCAAATTGTTAAAAGTAACTGTATTTTTGCACCAATACATACATATGCATATAGATATTGTGATATTATAAAGTAAGTAATATTATAAAAGCAGAAATATTAAACAATTTTATTAAATAACAAAGTAATAAATGCTGAAACACTTTATTTTGATGTGTCTTTGTTACATGTTGCATGTACTTACTATTGCAATAACAATAAACTATGCATGATTACATAAAAGTAACTCCGCCAAACCATAATCCTAACCATAACCATTAGTACATGCATGGTTAATTAATATTACTCAGATACTGTAGCAAGGACACCTTAAAATAAATAAGTGTAACCATAACCTTATTGCTTATTGCTCTCATGGGACCTTACTGTAAAGTGTTACTGGTATTGTATATGAATAATTATATTGCTACAGGTGGCGCTGTTGAGCTGGAGTGCATGTTTGATTTGCTCTGCATTACTTTTTGTATGCGTTCCAGATGGATGAAGCGTTAGAGAAGTTTCTGCAAGATCAGAAATCAAAGATAGCCGAGGAGAAGGCATGTCTGGAACAGGAGCCCCCTTATATGGAGATGAGGGTGAGAGAGTAAATGATGGGTATAAAGAGAATGTGTGTGACTGGTCTTCATTTTAATTCTTGTTTTATATTGATTTATCAGAGGAGGACTGGCCACGCGCTCCAGAAAGAGAACATCCCTCCACGCACAAGTCAGCAAGGTACAGCTTTGTCTGCAATTTAATACATTTCTGTTATATGTATATCTGGTTTTAAAGGTGTGTGTGTGTGTGTGTGTGTGTGTGTGTGTGTGTGAAATCTCATTATGCAGATGGAGTGAGTCTGCCACTCGGAGAGGAATACGAAAGAAAGAAACACAAACTGCAAGAAGAACTCAGGAATGATTACAGGAAATACAAGGCAGAGGTGAGATACCTGTTCAAAGCCTTTATACAGACCCTGAATCTTGATTTCTCACTATCCTTGTGTCTTGCAGAAAGATCACTGGGATGCTGGTGACATTCACACGGTCCCAGAGAGAAGACAAATACATAGGGTACGCTATCAAAAGCACGATTGTTTCTGTTTCCCTCCTTCTGTACCTCAAAGTTTTGTGAAGTTGAGATTTCACTTCTGCGTCTGTCACTTTCGTATCTGTTATGTCGAACAGCTGAGTATTCTGATACAATATGATTATATGTAATGCCATATTTGTTACACCTGTTAAAAAGTACTGTTGAATTACTATGTTTTTTACTACATGGCAGAGTGGTAATACCGTTTTGACACTCCTCGACCTCCCATTCAACTTTGTCTAAACTACTTCATTAGAAAACCCACATCATCTGCTAGTGTGTCACACACTACCATGATATTAGTATCTGATGTTTTTTTATTGCATGGTTCTGCTAAAGTGCTGTTTTGTAAAGTCAGCTCTCTCTTGCTCACTTTTTCAGACGGTCCGTGTCAGGGATGTGGCCACCCTTACAGATGTGTGTGGGCTGGGATGGGGTGTGTGTAGCTCTGAGGAAGACTGCAGTGATGAAGAACTCATGCTATTGCAAGGGAGACGGCATCAAAGAGAGAGAGACACAAGGACAGCAAACAGGTGAGGATAGAGACAGAGATGTTCAGAATCCTTTTTTTCTTCAAGTATGTATTTATTTGTATGTATTAATTTACTGATATACACGTACAGTAACATCTTTATCTCTGTCTCTCGCTTTTTCATAAGAAGAGGGGAACTGTATACAGAGACAGGGCATCACACAAGCAAACTGCAGCACAGAAACGGGTAAAGGACGCATACAGATTTACAGTGTTGGACAACTGGCAGAATAGATTTCACCCACGTTCATCTCTTCTCCTTCACTTCACTGTCGTAGAATGTCAACATCCGTTGCAACCCAAGCCAATGAAAGATCTGTATCTGTGGCCAGTCAGGACACAGTTTGCACCACAGGACTTTTAATAGGTATGAGTTTAGTACCATGATTCTGATTGGTCTGTTTTTACTGCTCTAATTAGCTTAGTAACTGGAGGAGTGATGTTTCATTGCTTCATTTGATGGAGAATACCTCTGATTTGATTTTAAAAGAATACTTGAAAAAAGAACATTCTGTTATTTATTCACCATCACAAACTGTTTTTTTCTCCGTACGTTGTAAGTCTGTGGGCATGAAAATTGTTTCCAAGCAAGTAGGTTACCAGCGTTCTCGAAATGTTGTCTTTTTTTGTTCTGTGAAAGAAAGTCATACAGTTTGGGAAATGTTGATGATGACAGGATATTCATCTCAGGCTGATTATGATTGACAGGTGCAGTGGGTTTGGAGGCCACACTGCAGAGGAAAAAGGAGCGTTACAGACGTGAACTACAGGAACAAATCGCAGAGAAACAGAGTCACAGGAGAAAGTGTGTATTCTTGCGTTATAGTCTGACTGGTGTATTTGGTTTCTATTGTTCTATTTCTGTCAAATGATAAATTGGGTTTGTATGTTATGTGTGTGTGCTGTGTATATAGTTTTTGTATGAGTATATAAATACAAACACATGCATTTATATATTTAAAGGAATAGTTCACCCAAAACTAAAAATTCTGTTATCAAATCTGTATTAATCTCTTTGTTCTGCTGAACACAAAGGTTAGATATTTTAAAGATAGCTTGTAACCAGTCTGTTTTGGGTCACCATTGACTTCCATAGATTTTTTGTTCCTACTGTGGAAGTCAATGGTGACTCCAAAACAAACTGGTTGCAAGCTATCTTTAAAATATCTAACCTTTGTGTTCAGCAGAACAAAGAAATTAATACAGATTTGATAACAGAATTTCCATTTTTGGGTGAACTATTCCTTTAAGAAAACTGTTATGTCTATAAATTAAATATTTTTATGTACAGTATAATATAAAATATAAGTATAAATGTGTACAGGTATTTTCAAAATATACAATGTATATGTATGTATATTTGTACACATACAAATTTGTAAACAAAAACATTTATTCCTAAACCTTTATGAATGTGATTAATCTCGATTAATCGTTTGTTACTTCATTATAAAAAATAATTATATAAAGAGATAATTTGCCCAAAAATGAAAATTTACTGACTGTCGTTCCAAACCCAATTGTCTTTTTAATTCGGAACACAAAAAAAAATGTTGGGTAGAACATTTATGCCACTCTCATAAACAATCCTGTAATTCAACTTTCTTTAGGGAGAAGGAACTGGACCTGAGAGATTCAACAGATGCTGAGAAAAAGGTAAAAGGGTTTGTGTGTGCATATATTTGTCGACATTCATGTGCTTATTTTCTGATTTTCCTTTAAAGCAGTTCTTTGTGAGTGAGGTGTCTGCATACAGGAAGCAACCAAAGGAAGACATCATCCGCCTAGACACTGCTGAGCCTCCTGAGGGTGTTCTGCAGTACAGGACAAACCCTGTGTCTCCGTGCAGGTACAAATGGATATACATAAGTGCAAACACAAAAACACAACTATGTGCACATGCTGTTCTTCAAGCTCACAAACCAAACATGTTTTTTGTTTTTCTATAGGATGCATTTCGTCCCTACTCAACTCCCATTCCTTACAGATGCCTATAAGACTCCAAATAATGATGCTGAGAGTTTGCTGAGCCCCAGCAGAGCCTGTAAGACACACATGACGTAACATTACATTAAATATGAGTTGTGAGGACAAACATTGTTTTGTGCAGATAGTGGGTGCATCAATATTATGAACCACATTTGTTCACTTTTGTGCTGTAAATAATTTTGGCACCACTGTGTAATCTGGATCCTGATTCAAAACCAGTTGAATCTTAGCACGAAAACCATTTATCATATACGAAACCTACTGGTGCTACATCATTACTCTCTCTCTCTCTATGTGTGTGTGTGTTTCCACAGATTTCCCAATAACAGGAGTTTCTTTTTCAATGTCATCAGGAGAACCACACGCACTCAGTCCACACAGACAGTAAGAGTGCAATCGACACAAACACTCACAAAAATGCAATTCCATTCATCCATCCACCCATCTTGTT
>JAUMHP010000041.1:15330045-15340757 GCA_032361065.1 Enteromius trimaculatus | reverse complement strand
TCAAATGTCCCTTTCTGTAGATGTGCAAGTTCAGTTTTCCTGTAAGGATTAAATTAAATTTCTTCAAACTTTACAATTTCAAAAGTTGCCATTCATAAGTAGTCACTTCCAAGAAGCCTTCAATAGTTTCCTATTGTTTATAGAAATAGTTTTACCACAACATTATTTTGGTTGTATTTTAGCATTTTTAGACATATTCATAGATTATGTTACTTGAAAATCTAAATAAAACATAGTAAATAAACAAAGTAGATATTTTTATATTTTTTGCCCCTTCAATCAGGAATGTACATGGTAAGAAACACAAGCTTCAAGCTTCTTCAGAGGGTTATTGTTTCCTATATACATATATAATCAATGCAAAGGACACGTTGTCATACAGTATATATATATATATATATATATATACATATACAATCAGCCTCAATCAAAAGAAAAGTTTATTATATTTAACAGAAACCATACAGTCACCACAACAATCTGATTACATGCAAAAAAAAAAAGTGAATACTCTCTAACAAACCTAGAATTTTTGATCCGTTAACTAACTGTTAGCAGAAAATGCTAAAGTAGCACAATAACTTCAAAATAGGGGTAAAAATCTAATTTGTGCTCACTATTTTCTATAATTTAAAGTGCCCTTATGCCTTTTAAAACATGATCGTTCATGAAGTGTGTCTTGTAAACCTGTTTTAAGTTTTAAGAGAGAAAAGGCATAATAGGGGCACTTTAAGTTCATTTTCAAAATAGTTTTGAAAGCCAGGACAGACCCAACCCAGCTACTTTAGGAACAAAACCTGGCAAAAACAAAGTCGCAGCAGTGCCAATACCATCCAAAACCTTGCTCATCGTGGAGGGCTGAGATGTCTCCTGTTTAGTCACGTCTGATTTTAGGCTGTCAATCTCACTCTGCATCCGGGCAGCCTCCTGCTGAAAGCCCTGCTGTAGAAGAACTTCCCTTTCCTGCAACACAAACAGCAGCTGAATCAAGAAAATCTCATCTTAAACTTGACAATAGCCAGTGTTATATTTCTATTCCAAAAACCGTACAATAAACCTTGAGCATTAAGCAATTCATTTAAACAACCCAAACCGGTACAGATTCCATTGGTATTAAAGACTTAAGAAGTCCCAGACTAAACTGCATGTTTGAGCTGTCTCAGATGAAAATATCTTGCACTGAAATATCTTAAAACATGTCAGTGTCATTGTTCTGTGTCAAGATGCACACCTGTAAAATTTTCTTATAAGGCATTTTTGTAAAAGTTGCTTAAATATCTTAATTTAACTTATGCCTAGTCCTGGTTTAATCTAAGCCCCGTTTGGGCTTAAATGTAATTTTTTTAAGTACAGCATTAAATGTGATGTTCTTTTTTAAATATTCTGTTTTACCTTCAATTTTGCTTCCAGGACTCGTTCATTGTCTCTGCTGATTCTTTCCTGCTCTTTCTCCATCTGACTATAGAGCTGTTTCAGATGCTCATCGTGGGTTCTCTGCATGTCTTTAAATGCCTGCTCCTGCAACCGGTTCTGCTCCTCTAGACCTTTTTGCCGCTGCTCCATAATTTCAGTCTTTAGTCTTTGCACTGTATCGAAAAAGTGAGAATATCTTGTGAGCACTGACTAATAGATAAGTGTGCAGCTGTTTTAAACCGTACCCTCGTTCTCCTGTTCCGTTGCGCTCAGAGATTGGTCAGCTTGTAGAATCAGATTTCCAGCTTCTTCTTTTGCTCTTAAATATGTACTCAACACTTCTTCACTCTGTGGGGAAACACACATTTTTAATCTTTTAAAATATCAATGGGAGTTTTGTTGTGATTGCAACAAATCATCCTTTATGGAAAGGTTTGTCAAAATATACAACATTCATTTTTCCAGGAATGGTGATGCTGCTATAAAATGTTTGGATAAAAAGCAACATGTACTTCAGAACGTGTAGCTTTGTGCTTTGCAATCAGATTTGCAAACCTGGGAGTGAGTAAATGTTTTCATGTTTCAGTTTCGTGACTGTTACGTCAGAATGAAAGATGTTGTTGTGGCCATTTGGAACAAGTAAACATGAGTAAAGCATGCATGTTTAAACTGTACCATTATTTGTGAGTGTGTTCTTGCTCTGTAGTCATTGGTCAGATCTCTGAGTGTGTCTTTGTACTGTTTGTATCCTCTAGGTTTCAAATATGATCCGTTAGAAATGCCTTTTTCCATCTTATCAAACACCTCACGCAGAACCTCCTCACACTGCATGAGAGACGCTTCATGATTCTGCTGGCACATGTCTTGATATTCGTTATGAATCTTTCCCTAAATCATCAGAAGAAAAAAGAGAGAGAGCAAAACTGTTTATACTCTAATCATAAAAACAGAATATCATACATGGATTAAATCGATGCACATACAGTATACACCATAATTAACACAAAAATTTTACCAGTTTTAAAGGTTCATGAATTTAAATACTTTGAATTAAATGTTTTCAATACACTTGCACAAGGCACAATGCATATGTAAACCATTTGGTTATTCGGTTCTATATGGAAATTTGTAAAACAAGAGACTGCTGTATTTTTTGTGTGTATTTGTGCCATGCATTTTTATAGATATTGCAAATTTTCCAAAACATGATGTGTGTAATAGCTTTTTTTGTTTCATTTTCTGTCAAGAAATGGTCACAGCAATTTGTAAATTACTGTGTCAAGTTCATTCATTTCAAGTTTTATTGACAGCATCTCTAAAGCTTTATTTTAATAACTGACAGAAAGGTAAAAACAATTTTCTAGGACACAGTATAGTTTAGATTTTAAGTTCAGTTTCAAGTTGATCTCTAAGTACAGTAGTTTCCCTGTTTGTCTATAAATTAGTTTGGTCTTTATGCAGAAGGTACTTTACCATAAGCTGTTTTTGGTAGATCTGGTCATTGTCATTGAAAGACATGGTGATGAAAACTTCAATGGCCTTCTTTTCTGCATCTGTGTGCATGCCGGACAGCTCTTCTGGACGCATAGGAAGCTGAGCCGTGCTGAGCATCTCAGTCATGTAGATCTGCAGAGCTTCCTCTACTGCCCGGACGTTCTGGATCTTAGCCAGAGACACCACTGCATTCTCCAAACAAGGAACCTTCCCGCTGCGGATCGCCTCTACGTAAACCTCAGCGAGATTCCCCAGAGCTGTCAGGAAACACAACTCCATAGTTCAGTAAAATGTATGTTCTGTGTACACAGTCCTCAGTTCTCAGAAGAGATGTACACCTGTCATCATTTCTTTCTCTTTAAAGTATATTGTGAAGGCACACACCTGTTCCAGTAATTGTACGGCCTCCAGTGACTGTTTTTGGCTCTGCATTGTCATAGATGTAGCAGCAGAAGGTGTTTGCTTGCTCAAGGAAATCTGACTCCAGATCTTTCTCGCTCAGCAGCTCCATTTTTTTCATGTTTTGTGTACTAGCAGGTCGAGGGAACACATAGCATTTCCTCACCGCAAAGAAATTGCGCAGACAGCGGCGGGGCAGGTTATACTTCTCAGTCTGAGGTGAGCTACCTAAAATGAGATAACTATGAAATCAAATTATCGAATTGATATTGAATATACTGTATCATATTATGTGTGCTAATGTACTGTATAGGACAGGCGTTGTTATGGTATACCCAAAACTCTGCTGTTTTTATTAAATGTTTTAGGCCCATTTGAAGTTTAAATGGCACTTTTGAACTTTTCGACACTTTTCAACTTTGCTGTTTTCGTTTAGCTACCAATCTATCAGCATTGTCTCAGTTCTATAGTCTGAAGTAAGAAATCAGTTTTGAAAGTATTTTTTCTGCATTTTTGGCAAATGACTTTGATGTTTTAACAGGACAAAAATGGTCTGTGATAGCATATATACCTGTTTGTAAAATAATACGCTGTGTATGTGTTTAATGCGAATTCTTTATCTCACCTGGTCTGAGTTTTAATGCGCCCTCCAGGTACTGGTCTGATGTTATTGGTTTATCCTCCATCATCAGCTCCAAAGTAAAGTCCCGAACAGCCCAGACAAACGATGGAAAGACACGCATGAAATCTGCCGACTCGTCCTCATGTTGACCCCCTTCTGCCTTCACACGAATGTTCTCCGTCAGCTCAGTAACATAGCTACATTCAGCGCAGTTCAGGAGGAATAACACTGGTGTCGTTTTTTAATAGTGTGTATTTTTTCTAAACTCTGAATATGTCATATACTGTATGTGTCACACCCAGCTGGAGCTGCCAGCTAGAGACTGTTGATGGCACTCCAGCTCTCCATGAACTGTGTGTTTTTGTGTCTGTTTTCATACCTATACTCCATTCCTCAGAATGCACCTCTCCTCCACAGCTGTTTCTAGTTAGGTTCAATCATTATCACCTGTATAAATACCAGTGTGTTTGTCTCTTCACGGTTCATTACATCATCACCCGGTCTTTGTATTACTTCATTCGTGTTCCTGTGTTCAGTGTGTTTGTCATTTGGATTTACTTTGTTGCCGATCTCTGCCTGTTCCCGGATTTACGCATTGCTTCTTCCCTCGGACTCTGTTTGCTGGTAATCGACCTTTCTTTGGATATCGTTTATGCTATTGTCTATGCCCCTACACTGTTGCATTTGAACCCGCACGCTTCACGCCCTCATTCATGACAATATGTGTGTGTGAGAAGGATACTGCAGCTTTTCCAGTGCCGTGTTGTCAATGACTCCTAAGCTGTTGTACACTAGAGTGCTGCTGAGAAGGACAGCCAGACAGAAGATCCATGTGTCGTGTTTCTCATCCCCCTGAAATATTAAAAGTATCAGTAAGTGTCCACTTATTTACATGTAGTAGAAAAAGGCCAAATAATTCTGTACAGTGAATCTTCTCGACTCAGCGATGAATTAAATGACAGTGAAAGCATGAGGTGATGGCAGATTTTATTATTATACAGAGATAGCATTGATTTATATGCTTGTGGTATCCCTCCTCACCTTCTCCACGTCTCCAAGTCCCTCTGTGTCCAGCAGCACAAGAGTGTGTCCTTTTTTATTAGGGTGAGGGACACACCACATCCAGATGCCTTTGGTCTTCGACTGAATAGTGTTGCCGAGAGCAAAGCCTGAGACAGTCACATTAAAGTCAATGACAAATGTGACCCTGGACCACCAAACCAGTCATAACAAGTAGTATGATACCAATAGCAAGCAATACAATGTATGGGTCAAAATGATATATTTTTCTTTTATGTCAAAAATCAATAGGATATTATAAAAGTCATGTTCCATAAAGATATTTTGGAAACTTCCTACAATAAATATATCAAAACTTAAATTTTAATTGAAGAACTTTATTTGGATAACTTTGAAGGCAATTAGGTTTTTTGCACCCTCAGATTTCAGAAATTTTAATGGTTGCATTACAGCTAAATATTGTCCTATCCTAACAAAACATACATCAATGGAAGGCTTATTTATTAAGATGATGTATAAATCCTCATTTAAAAAATATGTGATCCTTATTATTGGTAATAATATGTTTTGTGGGTCACAAATACAAATGTCCAAAATGACAAACAAAGTGTAGATGCCAATCTAGAAGTAAAAAAAATGTCATCTTTGTATTCATGGCAGTTTTCTCTGAAAAACATAGGCTATACCATTTCTAAGAAAAGTGACTCTTTGACATCCGCTCTGTGACTTCGTTTTCTCTTTCCTGACTGTCACTTACTAACCACAAAATATACTGTAGTTGCATGTTTGGTAACATAACCTGATTAATGTTTTCTGAATGCAAACCATATTTACTTTATTTATTATATTTTATTTATATTTCTTATATTTATTTTATTATTTTTGCTCTCTTTAAGAAATAATGCTAACAATTGATGCCAAAACTGCTAAATGATTTCTGCCTTTTAGAGGAGTGAATATATTTATTGCTGATTTGGCAAATGTCCCAGTTACCCAGTTAATAATTTTTAGTTGATATATTGAATTGCTTCACTCAGTCGGCCATGACTCTGTGAGCGGCAATGTCAGATAATGAGTTACTGAGATAAAGCAAGTGGTATTCATAGCTTATGTAATCTCAAACACACAAGTAAAATAAACCAGGTTTTATTGGGCAGTTGTTATGACTGAAGACTCATGAATGTGAATGTCAAGTGTTTTTATGCATAAAATATTTGCAATGAGAGAATAAATTACCGAGTACACAAATAATTCAAAATTGATCTTCATTGGCTTCTCAGGATAGTTTACTTTCTGCCCCATAAAAAATAGCCTAAATACAATTTAAAGGTATCTTTTCAGTATAATAGTTTCTGAGCACAAAAGGCGCATCAGAGACACTTTATTTATATTTTAACTACTTTATTATTTTTTTTTATTTATTGTTTACATGTCTGAAATTAGCACATTTGTGTGTAGTTAGTTTTGCACATACCGATATTTCAGACACCTTCAACATTTTTCACATTATCACAGTTTATTCGCTATAGTTAAGATAACTAATAAAACATGACAAGAACTCAAAGAATACAGTCATCTTGATAACATCATATACATTTGTCAGAAAGGTATGTAATGAATTAGGCTGTTAAATATAAGTACACAATTAAATATCAATTTAGGTCAACCAATTACCAAGTTATGCTTAAAGCTCATGTTTTACTCACAAGATGTGTATGATTTTCTGTTTAATAGTTCAAAGGTAATCAAATCACTTTGTGATTAGTGATGAAGGCCTAAGTATGGAGCGACCGCAAAACAGAACGCCGGTTTCATGAATTAGAAGTACTAAACGAAGAGGAATGTAGGAGAATTCTGATTTAAGCCAAGAGAAGACTAGTTTTCCTTTGGTAAAGTAAGGAAAATTTTCCTTTCTTTGTTCCAGTAAACTCACAGTCAGCGGAAGTGAAACAAACCTAGGATGCCTTGAGGTTGAGTAAAACATGGGCCAATTTAACTTTTCGGTGAATTAACCCTTTATTGTTTTGTTCAGTCTGTGGTGCAAAAAAAATGGAAAACACATGTGTATGAATAATTTTTGGTCCTAATTTTTTATCAAATGGAAGTCCACTGTGCAAAGAATTTTTGGGCATGTAACAGTTTATTTTGCTATCCTCACCTGCATAAATGAACTGTAGTGTCCTGCATCCACTATTAAAACATTTAAAAAATTAGGCTACTTTTTGATTTGACTGTATTCAGATATGGTAACCTCATTATCATATCAGCATGCACAACTCATGAGAAAGACTTTTCTTTTTTTTGAGAAAGCATTTTCTCTCACCGGACTGTTGTCCTGCCAGGCGGTTCATAAGGTAAGACTTCCCCGTACGATAGAGTCCCACCACAGACACCACCACCACCGGCTCACTGATCCCATCCAGAATGTCTTTGGCCGCTTTATTCACAAGCAGTTGCCCATTTTCATCGTTTTCAATCAGACACACCGGAGCAGACATCCTGCTACACGCCATGACTCTGCAAAAGAAAACAACAAGGCCAAAAAAAAGTAAATAATTTCACAATTACAAACAGAAAGAACAACAAACAAAACATCATACAATAAATTTACAATAAAGATTAGGCTAAAATTTTAAAACATAACTGAAAGGCACAAGTAAAAAATAAGCTTTATAGCCAAACGTTACCTTTGGCAAAGCGGTGTGTTTCAACAGCAGAAAGCATGCACCGTTCTTAAATCCAGATCCGCACGAATCCGATCTTCCTTACCTAAACGTTTGTTTTTGTTCATAAGACGTTGGCCAGACACGCTCTCTCACGGAGGCTGTCGGGACTGAAAGTGAAAGTATGCTGGTTAATTCTCTGAGACAACGGGTGCAGCCAGCGGCTTCCTACAAATCACTCGTTTAACATCAACGGCTAAACATAGACTCTGGGTTAAGATTACCAGGTTCCATTTTCCGGGAATCGTCCCAGTTTCTTTGGTGCACGTTTTCTTTTGGAGCACGTTAAAACACGCAAATAAAAGTAAATCCCGAGCTGTCAGCTGGCAATCGTATGCTGATATTGATTCTTTTTAACCAGAAGAGTGCGCTGCGAACTGTTGGTTCCGCGCCGCTGAACGACACCTCATCGCACTACGATTTTGTCATACTTTTTAAATAATGTGTGCTATCTGGGTAGGCTACTTCAGAGTTCACATGTGGTGATTAAAGACAACTGTTCACGAGCTCTTTGCATTCTTTCCTGATATCTTAAGGCTGGTGGAGATAAGACGTCAAGACAGCGAAGAAAAGAAGTTATGCACAAATAAGCACCGCTTTTGTTTGTGTCTGTCAATGGGAGGAAGCCACGCCCTGTTTTGGAGCTTCCATAAACATTTGGATATTTCTGCAGTTATAGCTGCTCTTCTCCAATTATTGGACGTTTTTGCATGACATGCTAAATAATAAAGGCTCGCTAATGAAAAAAAAAACGTCTATATCTTTCATCAAACTGCCACAGATGATAAACACCATTCAAAGTCAAAGTCAAATCGAAACCGAAACTGAGTGGAGCTCACTATCGCAAACACACACGTTCGTTTTTCTGAAAAGTGGGGACTCTCCATAGGCGTAATGGTTTTTATACTGTACAAGCTTTATGTGCTACACCGACCCAACACCTAAACCTACCTCTTTACAGGAAACTACAGTACAGGCATTTTTAGATTTCAAAAAAAAAAAATTCTGTGTGATTTATAAGCGTTTTTAAAAGTGGGGATCGACTATGTCATGAAAAGTCACCTTCTTCTCTCATGCAGTACCTATGACATAATACACATTGATGTCCTCATTTATCATTCATCACATACGTACAAACAAACAAACGAAACAGAATATGTAGGCTAAACATTTTAACAAACGCTAAATGTAGTATAATTCATAAACCACCCCATTTGTTAAAACAAAATACATAATTAAATTCAAATAATGAATGAGGACGACTAGACGACCTACTATCTTTATTCTGCAATAGTTTACTTTAATACACAGAAACAACAGAACGTATTTGCAACAAAGTTCAGACTTAAATTTGACTAACTGAAAGACATATAGAGCTGTATTGCACGAATTCCCGGAAAACCCCTGATTTTACGGATTTTCTGGGTGGGCGCTTTTATAAGGCGCGGACCACCTCTTCACGAGCTTCAGTCAGACACACAAGACAGAAGATAGAAGACCAAGCAGAGGTAAGATCTATTTTCCCCTTCTCTGTTAATAACATCAGCAGACATTAGAAGTGAAAACTCTTACAACACATAATCATAGGCATGTAGTCTAGTAATTCAAATGTTTATGGTCGTCTTTCATATTTCAAGATTGCTTTTCATGTTCAAGCGAACTCTGTGAAATCTACTGATGTCATATATGAAAATAGCAATAGTGTTTTTTGTTTATTTGTTTGGATCTTGTTTGTTTATTCGTCTTTTGATATTTTACTGTCCTTTTGGAATATTTGGTATTTTCAGACCAAATTCTAATGAACGCTATTTACCATAATAAAAAGAGATGTAAATTATAGTTTACTGTAGCCAGGGGGCAGCACAGCGCGCTGCTTAAAAAAGCTATAGGCTATAGTCTATAGGATGTATCCTTTTAGATGTCAAATAGACGTCTATAAAATGTCTTTAAAATGTTTATGATTTAGAATGTATGTAAAACTGACATCTGTAAGACATCTGCCAGACGTTTGTAGTCAGCAGATGCTTTCCAGATCAAGAGATCTTTAACAGACATCTTGCAGACGTACGTGTGCTATCTGGGGTTGTTTATCAGTATGAACTGAATCTGAAAACACTTTCACTTTTGATTCCTCCATCACAGATAGGCCAGTGACAGTGCATTTTTTCAATCAATATCATGTGTAGAGCCAAGGATAAGAAACTTAACTGCAGAAGATGTTAAACGGTTTCTCTTTAAATGAATGTAGATGCAGTGGTTCTCACAGCCCTAAAGATTTGCAATATTTCTTCAATTACAGCAGCAAATTTAGAGACATTCTACACATTTCACCTGCTTCTAAATAAGGTAATCAATCATAAAAAAACAAACATACTACATGACCAAGAGCTGTACCATGATGCAGGCCGACCTATCTGCAGTTTATCACATCTATGTTAAAAAATCTGTTTGATTTTGTGTGTGTGGTTTTTACTCAGGAAGATCATGTCTTGTAGTAAGTGCTTGTCAGCTCCAGTGTGTCTGATTGAAAACGATGAAAATGGGCATCTGCGTGTGAGAAAAGAGGCCAAAGACATTCTGGATGGGATCAGTGAGCCGGTGGTGGTGGTGTCTGTGGTGGGACTCTATCGTACGGGGAAGTCTTACCTTATGAACCGCCTGGCAGGACAACAGTCCGGTGAGAGAAAAGCTGAAAGACGTTTTCAAGTGCAATTTATTTTAAAATGATAATGAGAACAGCAGTGACTACATAGTAATGTGATTGTCTCAGGTTTTGCTCTCGGCAGCACCATTGAATCGAAGACTAAAGGTATCTGGATGTGGTGTGTCCCTCACCCTAATAAAAAAGGACACACTCTTGTGCTGTTGGACACAGAAGGACTTGGGGACGTGGCAAAGGTGAGCACAGTCACTAACTACTGCTAATAATTTCCCAGTCTCTGCTATTAGACCCTCAGAAGCTGCTTTGATCTGAAGACCCTGTGTGTTTCAGGGAGACTCTCAGAATGACGGCTGGATCTTCTGTCTGGCTGTTCTGCTCA
>JAUMHP010000041.1:15265187-15322876 GCA_032361065.1 Enteromius trimaculatus | reverse complement strand
TTTGCATATTTTGTCGTCCTACCGCGACTATTTTTGGCCAGGGACAGGACGTCGCCGTCCGACCAATGTTTGCTGGGTAGTGAGTGTGTGGTATGTGATGTGTGGAAAAATGTCTGATTTATCTGAAGTGAAAAACTTTGTTTAAATGGCACCTGACTGCTCAAGAGTGGTCAAACTGGTATAATTTGCTGATGCCAGCATACTTAAAAAAACAAACAAACAAACAAAGGAAAACTACTACAGTATTTACTCTAGGCTGAAGTAGATGAATCACCTCATAATTAGGCATGGCTGCTCAGCAACAACCTGTGTGCTTTGGTATTTGACCCCTGTCTGTGTAGCTGAAGATAAATATCCAATGAAATCAATCCTTATTTGCAGGTTTTGTTTAATGCCTTTGCGCAATATTTAGACAAAGGCACTTCACATAGAACATGTTGTTCTACAATAATCCTTAGATGATCTGAAGCCATTTTTATTCAGGCATATTGACATAAAACAATTCTAACATGACCTACAACTCTGTTCATCCACCCTGGCAAATACTGCCATTCACAGGTTTCAGGTTTTAACAGGTTGAAAACCTTTTCTATTGAGTTAAATTCTTTTGCTTTCATGGTTTTACATGCCATTTAAATCCGGTTGCTAGGTGCTGCTTGTCAATTCGGATAATAAGTCTTTTGTTTTGTCTTCCGTGATAATCTTGACCTTGTATTGTACACCCCCCAGCTTTTCTTTCTCACATAACAATGCTGGCCGGTAACATTTGTCTTTCTGCAGCTTAACATCTTTTCTTTATTTTTATAAATGAATTGGGTGCATGGGGTTCTGTATGATTCTCTTTGGGGTGTTGCAAGCTGTTAGTGCCTAGTGCAAATCCCTAAAGTTGCGAAGACTAAAGTGTAAAACCCAAAGAGATATTTTTTAGAAAAGTTAAAACTCTACCATGCAGTTCCAACTTTGCAAGCACAACCTGGCGCTTCTGACTGATAAATACGTTTTATTATTTACAGATCTTGCTATTCAAACGCGACTTTTGGGCAGTGTTGAGTAGTGCTTGTTTATCGTTTCTCTGATCGCAAATGCTGACATGGTATTATGTTTATTATGCTTTATTTGTGTTTATTATGCAGGTTCAAAAACCTTTTCAGAATCTAAATCTGAAATGAAGAATCTCCAACTTAACATAATTTGTCCTTTACACTTTCCTATAGCTGTTCAAAGGCCTAAATACAGCACTATAGCATCAGTTTTTTTTTTTTCTGTGGATATTTTTATGCTGTGTTATAAATTTAAATTATATTTGCTTGCTCTGCCTTCTGTGAGAAATACGGGGATCATTTGATGAGCTATGTGTTCCTCTCTTTCCTTACCTTAGGCTGATTCTACAGTAGCAATTGAAGCTGTGAGTTCCAGCTAAAGGCGTCAGACTGTATGCGTGCTATGGCTTGAATCTCTAGAAATGTCTACAGTACAGTCTAGAGATGCTCAGCTGCAGGCGTTCATGCAGATGTATGAGCTGAGAGTTGCTTGTAACAACTGTACTCATAAAAAGTCACGCATTTCTTACTCCATCATTACAACACCTCACCGTTGCTCTTACAATTTTTTGCTAGTCAGAGCAAAGGTCAGAAACCACAAATGGAGCCCTGTGTCTATGCGGCCCTCTTACCCTCGTCCTAATCGATATGAAGTGTGTTGGTACTTTAAGGAGGATGTCGGGTGCTATGTGCATCATGAACGTTGCACCTTCGCCAGCAGCCAAGAAGAAGCTGCAGTGTGGAACTTACAAAAACACACAAACCTCGATCACGAAAGATTAATTCATCTGATAATGCAGAGTCAGCGTCTGGACGAACAGAGAGGACAAGAGGATGGTCATGAGCTATTGTCTTACCAGGAGAAACTCCTGGAGGAGTACAGACGCAGCTGCAATGAGGTTCTTATTGTAAGTATTATGCACAAAAAACGGCTCAATGCAACAGAACTTGAATATTTAAAGAATTTAAAACCATGCTAATTTAAGGGATAGTTTGACTTCTGTAGTATTTTTTCCATATTATGAAAATATGTTTGGTTACAAGTGGTGACAGAATTTCCATAGTATTTTTTTTCCCATACTATGGAAATCAATGACTGTCTGCTGTTTGGTTATCCACATTCTTAAAAAAACCCCAAATGTGTTCAACAGCTGAAAGAAATTCATATAGGTTTAGAACTTGAGAGCAAGGGGTGATGTAATTCTCATTCTTGGGTGAACTATGCCATGATTATTTAACATTAAACCCACAACAAAATGTTTAATATCTTGGATGAATGTTTGTATATTTTGCAGATCTCAGAGCAGGTGGACGATGTGCATGTTACACATGATGAGAATCTTAGTTTGGACTGTTTACAGGAAGACTGTGAAATCAGATGGAAATTCACAATCACCACTGAGGTCAGATATACTAACCTGCGCTAACCGGCATCATTTCATACTCAGCCGTGTTGCACACTAGTTACTAATTATCTCCTTGTTTATCTTGTGTGTTTGTGATGTAGAGGTCCTTGGCACATGTGGCTCTACTGAAAGCAGAAAATGGTGCTGTTTTCTCTTTGAGTGACAGTTTAGAGAACACCTTCCCTCCAATCTCATACATTGCAGGCCGCCACCTTCGCTCCTCTGACTCCACCTACCAGCTGAGTGTGTCGTTCTTGTCGTTCCGCCCCGGAGTGTACGAACAATGGTTGGTATTCGATTTCGACATACGTCCAGTTCTGCTCAGGAAACTCAAAGTGAGAGTCGGTGAGCAGTTCCATGTCCAGCCAAATGAGGCAGAAGAGAGCGAATGTGCTGAGATTTTTTCAGATGAGCGCTGGAACAGAGGAAACAGGGTTATCGTGCCCTTCTATGCCAGAAGGGAGGAGGACGAGCAGTTACTTAGTAAATACAAACCACCCCAGATTAACCTACAGTTCAATCCCCATGCAGACCACAGCTCCGCACTCCATTGGGACAATTACAGAGAGAGAGCTCACCACTTCCTGTTCAGAGAGGAAATCGCAGAAGAGGAGCTTATTAGCAGGTATAAATAACTTGGAAGAAATATGAAACACCGCTGGGTTATGGGTTAATATTTGTTCCAGCATTGTTAAGCCAGGGTGCTCAGTTCTTTTTCTGGAGATGCATCTTCTTGCAAAGTTTAGCTCCAACCCTGATCAAACACACCTGAACCAGGTAAATAATTAAACCTTCAGCAGCACTTGATAATTACAAACAGGTGTGTTGGGGCCGGGTTGAAACTGAAGTCTGCAGGCAAGTAGATCTCCAGGAACACAACTGGGTTTCCTTGGTTAAAGCCACAGGTGTTTAACTCAATTCCTGGAGGATCACAGGCTTATGCTGAGTTCAGACTGCACGATTTTAGTCCCGATTTTGACTCGCCAACAGTTTTTGAGAAATTGCAGACAAATGGCTTAAATCACAGGCAAATTTGACTTGTTTATGCGAATGACAATCACAGTGTGAAAGACACGATCTGAGAGAATCGCCATGTGAAATGTGTTCTGCCTGAATAACATTGTTGATTACTTACAGCCAATGAGAGAGCAACATCCAGGGCAGCGGGATTTTGGGGGAGGGGTTATGAAGGTATAAATGTTAAGTATCCTCCTCTATAATCTTCTTTTCGTTGCAAATGAGCGCACATGCAATTTGTATGGCAAGCTTCTTTTGCTTGCTATAATTTTTAATAATCCCACGTGACCTCGCATTGTTTCCATGTCACTTCTCGCGTGTGTTTGGCAGTGAGAAAAAGTTGTCAGCGATCCTTTCTGTTTTAAAGTCACGCAGTGCCAAACCCCGTCACCGATCTATCATGCAGTGTAAACACAGCAGCAACTATGATACCCCAGATAGTCATGCAGAATGAAAAGATCTGTGACTACTTTGAAAATTTTAGCAGTCTGAACTCGGCATTAGAATCAACCCTAGTTAAACATACCTGATCCAGCTAACTGTCACGAGGTGCTGAGAGATGACAAGGCGTGTGAATTCAAGTGCAGAGTGTTTATTGATTGACGGGGCATATACAAACAGGCTGGGTCATCAGTGGTAACCAACAACGGCAGAGGCAAAACAAGAGAATGGTCAGAGTGGGTCAAAACAATGAGCAATCAGAGTCCAAAGGGAAAGGCAAAGGCAATAATCCAAACGTGAGCAAGGGTCAGCAGCGATAAATCCAACAGAGTAACAAGAACCAAGACAGATTGACAGTGCAATGGACCATGGCAACACACAAACACCTCCGGGTTTTATACATGTGAAACTAGGTCAATGGGTGGAGCAAACAATGAAACACCATGACAGCTAACAAGCAGGGCGGAGACATGAGTTTGTGGCAATGGGTCTATGAAAACAAACACAAAACATAGAGAGTTCGCTGATCGTCACACTAATCAAGTCCTTCAGGCTTATTTGAAGACTTAATGTTATGTGTGTTAGAGCAGAGTTGGAACTAAAGTCTAACTCAGTTCTTAGAAAGGGCCACAGCTTCTGAAAGTTAGACACCCCTGGTTTAGCCAACCGAAAAATGAGAATGAAATTACTTAAATGTTTAGAATCAGTTACATGGTTTGCTGGTCTAGAAAACAAATCTTGCTTATCCACCTTTTTTCAATGTAGGTGTGCTGCCTTCAGGTGCTATTGAAAATGTCCTATTTCCTAGTTATGAAGTCGTGATTAAGAGCTTGTCATATTGAAGTGCTGCAATGTCGGAAAGAATAAAATGTAACGTCCCGTTGATAGACAATCATAAACATTCACCACACTATTCTGGACAATACTGTATAGATAAGACTAATGGAGAGGTGTATAAACAGGTTCAGGTTAGGCTTCCAAAGTGGATTTTATTATGACTGTTTCTTTAGTGCTTAGAGAGGTTATATCCTTATGGTAACAGAGACCCAATATGTAACTGTAAATAGTACTACATGCTAATCTAAGTCTAAGAACCTTTTGTTGATATCTACAGGGCCACATCATCATTAAGGGAGTATAATTTATCTAATGTCACACCCATAGACATATTTTCCCTAGCAGATAAGTTCTTGTTTGTTCCTGGGGTTTTTCATTTATTTGCATACAGATGACGTTCAGACTACTCAGTGTGGGTCACATGGCAACGTTAACTTATTATACCTAAACAAATTACTGTATGCTGTACGTTCTTTCATCTAAAATAGTGTATTGTAATGTTACTTATTCCTCATCACATGCCTCTACTGCTGGAATTTGAACTCATTCAGGGACTAGAGGCATTCCACGATATCACATAATTTAATGGCCTCTTGAGTTTGATAATGCTAGTCAGGTATAATCACTAAACATGATATGAAAGTAACTGAAAGCAAACTCAGTGCAAAGATGAAAGGCATTCTTCGCTAACAGTTTAATTGCTGTTTGCATGAATGGTTAAAACATGGGCAGGGCTGCTTGAGTCATCTGTTGTCGTTGTTATGTATAGCTCAGGCAGTATAAAAAGCTAAATAGATTGCTAAATGAAGATGCAGATGAATGGATCAGCTTTGACTTTGATATGTCTCAGTAGTTACACGCTTTTAAATATATTTTAATGGTGCATGCATATTTATTCTTTTTTAATATATTTACATCAGATATGTATTATATAAAAGGTTCATTCTGTTTTCTTCTTTTTCCACACTTGTAGATTAAATGTTTGCGGCAGCGTGTCTCTCTCTAACCAGCTGAGTGATGGCGTATCACAGTCTTACTCAGCTGCAGGGAAGCTTTTTGCCATTCTGAAGGTGTCCTGCTTGCTCACACCAGACTCTCCTGAAGGGCTGATGCTTAAGCGAGGGGTGCAGATGGCTTTTGTTAATTGCATACCTGCAAAGGCCAGTGTGTCAGTAGATCACAGAAACCATGTGTATGAGGCATTGGTGCTCAAACAGGCTGCTGGCGAGGGTCACATCGGTCTATATCTGTCTGCACGGTGTGTGTCTGAGCTACAGCTGAGGAAAGGAACCAGGTGTAAAATAGAGGTTCAGTTTCAGTTTGATAGGCTGTCATTCTGTCAGATGCACCAGGCTATTGACCTCCTGCCAGATTTGCACAATGTTCTGCCTGACTTCAGTAACAGTTGTGTCCCTGTGAACATAACCAAACAGTCTGAATTGAATAACAAGCAACAAATTGCCCTCAACTTCATCCTTGGCAAGTGCGAGGTCAACAAAGTGGCTCCTCCCTTGCTTATTTATGGGCCATTTGGCACCGGGAAGACGCTTTGTCTCGCCTCAGCAGCCAAACAGCTGGCCCTTCGCTCTCAAAACAAAGTGCTCATCTGTACATATACCAACAGGTAAGATATGTTCACTTTACATAATTCCGTGAGAAGAAACTGAAAAACAAGTCATTATGCAACAATTATAGTGCTGTCAAACAATTATATATAATTATGTGTATATTTATTGTGCACATATTAACACACACATGCATGCATATATTTGAAGGGGTAGTTCACCCAAAAGGGTATAAGGTATAACTTTCTAAAGCTCTAAAGAGTAAAAAAAAAACGAGAGTAAAAAAACATACAACAAATGTGTCGTCACGAGCCGTAGGGCTTATTTTGGTTTCGTTCTGTGTGTGTTTTTTTTGGACTCTCAGAGCTTTGGAACGTTTGGTTGCCATTGAATTCCATTAAATGACTGACAGACTGCAACAGTTTGAGTTACAATTCTTTGTTTATGTTCTAGTGATGAAAGTCACCTACATCTTGTATGCCTTGGGGGTAAGCAGATAAACAGACAAATTTTATTTTTGGGTGAACTATCCCCTTTAAGAAAAATGTTAAGTTCATATATTAAATCTATTTATATATTATATAATTTATATGTAAATACATGTAAATATTTTCAAAATATATGCTGTATGTGTGTGTTTTTACATATACATAATAAATATACACCGTACACACACAAATATTATGTAAACTAAAACTTTTTTTTGGATGCAATTAATCGCAAATACTCTTTTGGTAGCATTACTTCTTTCTAAAAAGTACGTTTAAGCAATGTAATTTTGAGTTTTGTTCCCTACAGTTCTGCGGATTTGTATGTCAGAGAGCACTTCCATCCACACATTACAAATGGACACCCAAACCTCAAAATACTCAGGATAAAGGCAAACAAAGGTGGAGCTTCCATCAAGGCAACTGATGAAATCACTCAGAAATACTGTCTTTGCTCTCCAGATAGACAGTCCTTCATTCGCCCTACACGGTCTGATCTAGAGTCGCACCGTATCATTATAACCACCACATCGATGGCACGGCATTTCCGCGAGCTGAAGCTTCCTGAAGGTTTCTTCAGTCATATCCTGATCGATGAGGCGTCTCAGATGCTGGAGGGTGAAGCGCTCATGGCTCTGGGCTTAGCAGGCAAACACACTCGAGTGGTTTTAGCAGGAGACCACATGCAGATGGCACCAAAACTTTTCTCCGTAACTGATGACAAGCGATCAGAACACACACTGCTGTCCCGTCTCTTCCGCTACTACCAGGATGAGAGCAGCAACATTGCCAAGAAAAGCAGAGTCATCTTTAATGAGAACTACCGCTCCACCGCAGAAATACTGGACTTTGCATCCACTCACTTCTATGTGAGTGATGGGATCAAGGCTAAAGGAGAGATACCTCCCCACCCAAGGCTACACCCCCTGGTCTTTCACCACATCAGAGGAGAATGCTGTCTGAACTCCACTTCCATGTCCTGGTTCAATCTTGCTGAGGTCAACAGTGTGATTAATATTGTGAGTGGACTACTGACTGACTGGCCAGTGGAATGGGGTCATAAAGAGCCAAAGCAAATCTGTGTTCTTAGTGAAGGCCAACAGGTACAGTTCAAGTAATTTATTACTTTGACATATAGCAAATAACTCTATTGCATGCTCTATTAACAATAATTAAATGTCAGCTGTTAATATTAAGCATGTATGAGAAATCCAAGTAATTTTACAATTCTGCTTAAAGACTTGAATTTAGTTACAATCATATACTGTTACATAAATACATTATTTCTCTTTCTTCAGCTTGATGTCATCAAGCTGAAAGGAGTTCATGGAGTGTCTGTTCAAAATTTAGCAAACGTTCAAGGTACTGTCGGGTTCAAAACATCATTGTCTGCTGGAGTTTAGGAAAGATGTTTTATTCATCTTGGGAAAAAAATACATTACTTGCATTACATTTCAGTCACAAATTGTTCATTTGATTTTAAATAAATGATTATTGTTATTTTTTTTAAATACAACCAACCTGTAAAATTCTGTGTCCTTAGGGAAACAGTTCAGGGTCATCATTATAACAACAGTTCAGACAAGAGACACGCTTCTTCAATCAGAGTCAAGCTGCCCAATGTTTTTTGATGACATTCGTGCACTGAACACTGCTTTGACCAGAGCCCAATCACTGGTGATTGTTGTTGGAGATTCTGGTGCTCTTTGTTGTTTTGGAAAGTGCTCAAAAATCTGGAGGTCCTACATAGAACATTGCATCAGCAAGGGTTGTGTTCATCCAGATAATCTGACCAGTGATGTCCTACAACAGGAAGTATTAGAAATTTCAAAATTTCAGAAGACAGAAAAGAGAGAAATATCTGAGAGTGATATACCTCTCCAGGTTGAAACTGATGCTATATTGAAAGAGATGGATGACTATGATTCTGATGCGCAGGACTCGGATGACTCTGACAAAAAAAGGAGGCCTTTATTCTCTTCCTCTGAAAAGGAAAACCTATTGGAGCTGGTCAGGAAGCAGCCTGCTCTCTACAGGCATGGAGAATTGGTAATGGAGGGACCTGAGTTAGGATATGTAGTACCCTATGACAATCCATCCAAACAGATTAATATTAAAGGGAGGAAGAACATTGGCATGTCCTTTCCTGGTGATGAAGTTGTGGTTGAGACTAAACAAAATAATGAAGGCTCTCTTACTGGGAAAGTTTTAGGTTTCACAAACAGACAACCAACATCCTCTGAGTTTGTGTGTTTTTTTGAAAACGAAAATTACCACAAAAGAATGCAGAACCCCGACAAAAAATTGTTGCCAAAAATGATGATACCTCTAAACCGCAACACCACCAAAATACGTATCTTGGTTAGGAAAGAATCTCGCAATTTAATTCCAGTATGGAAGAATGCCAATGGCAACTGGACCATAACCAGACACTTTCGCCTTGATGAACAAACAAAACTAAACTATGTTTTTGTTGTTCAGATTTTGGGCTGGAAAGAACACTGTTCCTTTCCACTAGGCAGAGTTACAGATATTCGACAGATTGGGACATCTTTCGAGGAAGGACTTGAGATTTTAAAAGCAGAGTTCAAACTAATGTCTCCTCCTTTGATGCAAGATGATGCATTCAAAGAGATGAAAAGAGATGGCACTGATGACCTGAAAAGAAGAGATTTTGCAGGTTTACAAACCTTCACGGTTGATCCACCCAAAGCCAGAGTTCTAGATGATGCCATTAGTGTTAACGATCTGGGAAGCTTTTATGAAATAGGGGTTCATGTTGCAGACGTGGCTAGTTTCGTGTCTAAGGACAGTTCGCTTGATAGATTTGCAAAAGAAATGGGAGAAACTTTTTATAATCCTGGAACAGAACCTACGTTTATGTTCCCAAAAAATCTTGCCACTACCTGTTGGAGTCTTCTCCCAGGTAAAGACTGTAAAGCCATTTCATTAATTGTCAAAGTGGAAAAGCAATCAGGCATTATAATGGAAAAAAACTTTGACCTCTCTATGGTCAAATCTAAAAAGAATCTAACATACTGGGAGGCTGAGAACATAATAAGTCAGTGTGACAGTGAGCTAAAATTCGATACTTTGGAGGACTGTGTGAGGGTGGCTCACCATTTTGCCCAGAGCCAACGCAAAGCACGACTTAAATATGACTGGAACTATGCCCAACTTGATAAACACCAGGAACTAGGGGAGAGAGAAGCACATTTATTGGTTGAAGAGTTAAATATAATGTTTAACCATGAAGTGTCAAAATATCTGACAGAACACACAGACACTACATTCTGCACTCCTCTGAGATGTCAGGCTCCTCCTTTGCCAGATGAATTAGAGCTGATCAGTAAGCAGCATATGGAAATCATTCCTTTATCCTCACAGCTGACATTTCATATTGACAGACATCGAGTGGACCTGAATAACACAAACACCTTCACTGTGTATTCTACAGGGTTTAGAGATGTTCACCCTAACAATAATCCTAACCCTGATGCTAACTCTTGCCACCTACGAGATGCTATCTCAGTCAGTGACTCTAAATATCATTTTGAAATTGGAGTTCATAAAGCAGATTTTTTAAGCTATGTGTCAGGGGATAATATTCAGAACTTGGGTGCACTGTCAGACATGTGGAGTTTGAGGCCAGGCAAAAATCGTCGTGCAATCTCATTAATTCTGAAAGTCGAAAAGACAAAATTCAAACTAGTGGAGCAAAAGTTGGTGCTTTCCCGCATAAAGTCAAGTAGGTCATTGTCCTACAGTGAAACAGATAGGATCATCAACCAGCCAGGTGAACGTGAGATGAAGTGCAATTCTCTGAAAGGCTGCATCCTTGTGGTTTATCGTTTTGCACATGATCACAAGAATGAGAGACTCTCTGGACAAGTTGAAGACAGCAAGTGCAGGTTAATGATGGAGGAGCTGGAGCTGATCTTTCAAAGAGCTTGTGATCAGCTGATCAATCAATCAAATTCATTTAGCTGTCCAGTGACAGCTTCACCTGATTTGGTGAGGAGACTGAAGAGAGACAATGAGGAGTTTGGGTCCCTCCATGCATTGGAAGAACGCCTGGATTCATATCAAGGACATTACTCTGGCAGTTTCATCCTTCTGACACCTGTGTGGGAAAAGATCGAATCAGCGGCTTTGATATCTGACTTTTACAGAATGGCTGAACTGATTTCTACAGATGACATTCATCCACATTTAGTTTCAGCGACTGTTCAGTTAAATGCCATTGTCAATAAAGCTTTCTTCATTCGTTCTCACTCCTGCAAAAAAGCTTTAGATGGGCACTATTCATTACGTCTGGATTCATATACTTATGCATCCTCACCTCTTCGCCGGTACATAGATGTGGTTCTTCAGAGACTCATGCATTCAGTTCTCTCCAATCGTCCTGTTGAGTACTCTCAGATAGACATTGATCTGTTATGTGACAAGTGTAGAAGTGGTGAAATGAGAGCACACGAGTATGAAAGCAAAGCAGAGTCACTTCATCTCGCCGTCAGTCTACAAAAACAAAGCACATACAAAGTGGCATTTGTTACCGTTGTTCAACCAGAAAGTGAACATTTTGAATTGTCATCTCCGTTTAACAAAGGAACTTTCCCGGAAAAGCTTAATGTCAAGTACAGAAATTTACAGCTTCAGGATCAACCAAAATATGACGAACAAACACAAAAGCAGGTGACACTGACTTGGAAAAAACGGATATACTCAGTGAGCCTGACCCAGACATCACTACAGAACTTGGGATCCTGTTCTGAGATACAGCTAAGCACCTGGCATGCCATTGTTGAGGCAGTACGAGAAGAACAGTGGGAAGAGGCTAAATCCCTTATATTAGCAACAGATGTGAGAAATTGCAGGGAGAATAGTGAAGAGCATGATATATCTCACTTGGATCCGGATCACACTTTCACATCTGAAGAGGGTCATTACGCTACGTTCACACTCTCTTTGAAAGCTGGAGACACTGTGCAGGTCCAGCTGACCTCAGAAAAGGATAGGGGCTACTGGGTGCCAATTGTACAGTTATTTAGAGTCAGCTCGAGCTTGGAGATTTGTGTGGAACACACTGACAATCCTATTAGGTGCTTTTCCAAACTTGCAAACTGCCCATCCAAAGTTTACTATAAGGATGCTGAGGAATATGTGCAGATATGGAAACCGCTCTGTGAAATGGAGTCTGCTGCTACTGCTGTAGATGATAGCGACTGTGTTGTCATAGAGAATGTGCCCATAACTTGGGTGCAATCTGTTGAGGATTCCAGACTCTCTGGAGCTTTCTCTTTGAATGTGGAAGATGTCAAGAAATGGGCAATTGAATTTGACCTGTCCAAGTGTTTGCTCTGTATTCGAAAGAGAGTTCTGAAACAGAACCATGCAGATCAGTCAAAGATGGATCCAGCATACTTTACCTGGGTGGCCCATGGTTTGACAACCAAGTGTTTGGATCCTCCAGATAACAGTGTGATAAAGGCCAAAATGATTAACTTTATCATAAAATATGCACCAACTAAATTTCCAAAATTCAAGAGGAATGACACATTCACAGTGGAGGTGATCCCTAAGCTCATTCCAGACATGTAAGCATGTGACATGCAACAAATGCATTACACCACAACCATATTATGAGTCTTCAGTACACCACAACTAAACCCTTAACTTTACAAGATACTGCATTACACAAAATGCCATTATGTCATTAATTACTTTTTGTATATTCATGAACCCAATTACATTTTTATTTTCAACACTGGGATGCAATGTCTACATTTTCTTCTTGATTCATCCAGACGGAAGGAAAGTGCAGTGAATAATTTGCCAGTAGCTAATGACCTTGTTAAGAACATTGCACTAAGACACCGGATTCTGAAAGAAAGTAAGCATTAAATGCATAATATGCTAAATGATGAGAACATTTTTAAAATACAAAATGTGGTTCTGAGAAACTAAACAGTCAAAATGGTGCTGCATATTTAAACAAATACATTCTTTAACTCTAAGCAAATTTGATGATCTCTACACATGCGCAAGCATGAACTGAGAGTATGCACAGCGAGATCCTTATGCAATGCCATGTGTGCTATGTTCAAAATCAGTTCAAATACATAAAATTCATATAGCCTAGTACAGACCCAGACTACTGCCCTATCATAAGCTGTACATTTATTTTGTGAGAAGTTTATGATTTTGAACATCACATTTTGTTAGGTAGTTTGTGTGTGGTTTTTTGCAAGTACAGCATATTCAACATCATTTTGACTTCATAGGAAATTTTTTTAAATCTTTAAAGTATGATTCTGTTTATTTATTAATAATATACCAGGGCCCATATTCACAAAACATCTTAAGGCTAAAAGTAGCTCACAACTTGCCAATTTTCTAAATCTCAAAAATAATGGGCGTCAGTCCACTTCTACAGTTTTTGCCCTAAGAATATTTCACAAAGCGTTTAGAGCTAAAAATCTGTGAAAGTTTTCAATTTGCCTGCATTAAAAAAAGCAGAGAACCATCCCCTATTAGCCAATCGCTGAGTGCATGGCAAAGACTATAGAAATAACCTAGTTAATAGTATGCTGACATCATCAAGGTCAAACGTCCATACTTTTAGCTTAATGTTTACCCAAAAATGAAAATTCTGTCTTTATTTATTTACCCTTGAGTAGTTCCAAACCTGTATAAATATCTTTGATTTGCTGAACACAAAGGAAGATATTTTGAAGAAAGTTTGTAACCAGACTGTTTTGGGTCACCACTGACATAGTAGGAAAAAAATACTATAGAAGTCAATGCTCAGTTCATAAAAGTTTGGAACTACTTAAGGGTAGAGTAAATTATGACAGAATTTTCATTTTTGGGTGAACTGGTCTTTTAAAACATCTCCTTTTGTGAATAGGTTTTATGAGAAAACTCTTACTGTAGCTAAAAACTTTTACTGCTATTTAGGAGAACTCTTTATGGCAAGATAAAATGTTAATATGGGCCCTGGGTATGATGTTGGTGTCTTATTAATGTATCTGATTTTTAAAGTTTTATATCTATATTTTTTTAATTCTCCATTTAACACCACAGCGAACCACAATGTGAACTTGATATTATTATTATTGAAATTATATTTACACTGGAGATTAATTGCATACACTTTGGTCCTTTGGTTTTTAAAAGTGCTCTATCAATACACAGGCTCCGGGCCAGCTGTATACTTAAATGTGCTCAAGAGAGAGGAACCACCAGCAGGTTTGCCTGAACTGAATGAAAGCCAGTTTAAAGCTTTGGATCAAGCACTGAACAGCAAATTCACTGTCATTCAAGGACCTCCAGGTTACGCATTCTGAAAGTTTTTTAGTTTAATCGGACAGATCACCACTCACAGTCACAGGAATTTTACAATTTTTCCAACGTTTCTTAATGGAACTGAAAAAAGCATTTTGTTTATCCTTTATAGGAACGGGAAAGACAGTTGTAGGGGCATACATAGTGTACTGGTTCACACAGCTGAACTCTAAGAATCCTTGGAAGTTTAAGGAGGTGAAAGACAAAAACAAAAAAGAGGTTATCCTTTACTGTGGACCCTCAAACAAGTCTGTGGATGTAGTTGCAGGTACAGCAAGCATCTTCTTGAGAACTAGAATTTACTTAAGGAAGAAAATTCTAAATGCATGTGCATGTGGTGTGTGTACAGAATACCTGCTCAAGTTTGGAGATAAGCTGAAGCAATTACGTGTGTACAGCAGACAGATGGAGATGCAGGAGTATCCCTACCCTGGCAGCAACCTTCAGTTATCACACAAATCACTGCGCCAAGAGCGATCTAAACCTGAACTCAGGTACTACCAATGAACTGAAAATTGCCATTTTGTGATCACCTGACATTACATTTGATTATTGTACTGTCAGTTAATGAATCTATAATGAAAGCGTTATCATGAAATGCTCTTACCAAAAGAACACACTCTTACTAGTAAGATTTTTTTTGTGTGCAAATTTCTTTGTAATCATGGTATCAGTGTGCATGTCAAAGCTCAGTTATCATTAGTTCATCTGAACTGTACTCAAATTCTTCAAATTCTTTTGTCTAGGGACATAACACTTCATCACAGAATTCGAATGAGTCACAACCCTCATTCTCAAGCAATAACTGCCTTTGATAAAAGAATTAAAGAAGACTCCGATTCACTGACAGAAGCAGATATAGAAGAGTAAGTAGAATCTGTTTTATTAAACCAGGTTTATTTATTAAACCTTTAGCTACCATCATCATTTTCTAGACCCGATTAAACCACATATCCACATCTAACAGTACCGTATGTCTACATGTGTGTGACTACATGTAAATGCATGTCTGCATTATGCATCATTTGTGTGTATCCCCAGATATAAGAAGCTACTAAATTCTGCACGTTTGTATGAACTGGAAAGGCATGATATTATTCTATGCACTTGCACGGCTGCTGCCTCCCCAAACCTCACCAAGACACTTAGTGCACGACAGATCCTCATCGATGAGTGTGCTATGGCAACAGAGCCACAGACGCTTGTCCCATTGGTCAGCTTTAAACCCGAGAAGGTCAGAGTGACTCTTGACCTATCTATAGCAAACAAGTCAAAAATTATATAAACTAAAACTATACAGACTGGACGTAAATTGTAGGCTGTAAAAATGCTTAGCAAAAACTTTCTGCAAACCACATGCGAGTTAACAAATTAATTTTGAACATCAAATTTTGCATGGAGAAGAAAGAAGAAAAGCATTTTAAAAACTAATTAAATTTAAATGTAAAAAAAAATAAAGAAAACTGTAGACGAACAGATTGAAAGATTAACTAGCATAAGCACACTTGATAAGGGACCTGCTTCTTGCTACATTTCACTCACCTTACTTTTCCAAACAGGTTTTCAGTACTTCGTCACACTATCTTATATACTCGTTTTGCAGGTTGTGTTGTTGGGGGATCACAAGCAGTTGCGTCCGATCGTGAAGAATGAGCATGCGCGGAGACTGGGCATGACACACTCTCTGTTTGAACGTTACATGGATAGAGCTCTGCTGCTTGACACTCAGTACAGAATGGTACGAGACAAACACATAAATGTTTCACATTCACGCTTACATACACATTTTATGTGGTATTCTTTCTTCAGCATGAAGATATATGCAGATTCCCATCAGAGACTTACTATCTGGGTAGGCTGAAAACTAACGTGACAGAACGGCCCAGTGTGCTGCACATTGAAACTGAGAGAATGAGACTCAGCAAACACATTCTGTTTGGAGACATACGGGATGAGGAGATCAGTTTGGTTGTTTCAACCGCACGTGGGAACGAGAACTCCAAAGCTAACTTGGCAGAGGTTGCTAAAGCTGTAAGTGAAAGATAAAATACGAAAACTATCAAAAAACACTTTCACGGCTTACAATCTTTTTCATCACAAATATACAATATTAAAAGCCCAGGCTTGTTTGAATGTGTTCTTACGCAGGTTGAGATTTGTGGTCAGCTGGTATCAGTGGGCCGTGTGAGGCATGAGCAGATTGCCATTCTGTCACCATACAATGCACAGGTGGCCCAGATCAGAGATAGACTGAGAGCATCCTCTGACCCCCAGATGAAGACAATCACAGTCACCACCATTACAAAGAGCCAAGGTGACAACTTGTGTTTGGGCTTTACCATAACATTTTTCTCAATGTATGCATTTATCTTCAACCTGCATTATTTGATGAGGAGTGTTGTGATGATGTAATTGCAGGTAGTGAGTGGCGCTATGTGATTCTGTCGATGGTTCGCTCCTGCCCCAGCAATGAGATTGAACTTCATCCTTCAAGAGAATGGCTCTCGAAACATATTGGCTTTGTGGGTGATGAAAACCAGATTAATGTGGGCATCACAAGAGCACAGGATGGGCTATGCATTCTGGGTAATCCCTATATTACATTTATCTAGTAATGCTATTAAATAATATATTCTTTACTAAATACATACGCCAATGTCTTAAAATCACAATGTTTTAAAGAATTATAGACTACTAGCTACTACCATTGCTAATTTACTATTACTATTACTATTATAAGATATTAATATATGTATTAATTCTGTGCTTTAGGCAATCAGGAGGTGCTGAACTGCAGCACAGCATGGATGAAACTACTGAAACATTATTCAGGTCAAGGCTGTGTGGTCTCTGCAGACCAGATTACAGTACGCAATGTCCGAATTTAAATTTGGATTGATCTTGAAACATTTTAGACTCAGGTGTTTTTTTAAGATTATGCTTTAAACCAAATTTGTAGGATAATTCCACCACATTTTTAAATGGCATGATTATATTTATGAACAAACAAATTAGACAATCTAGCCATTCCTGACATTTTCAATCATTTTAAGACCATGGCAGCTTGAGAGAAGAAATTACATATATTTTTATTGCATATATAATCTCTTACAAACTATATATTATTGATTGTAAAATAAAAAAGCATTTATTTTGATTCATACATTTCCACAAAAACATTTTTTAAAATGTATAGATATTGCAAATCTTGATCTACTGAGCCATATCTTGGTCTTTCATTGTCAGTGTCTGCGTTGTCTTTTACTTTAAACTTTTAATATAACCTAGTTATCCAATTCTGTGCATTAGAAAAAAGCTGCAAGAATCATTCTGTAATTGTATTTTTCTTTATATAATTTGACAGGGCTTGCTAATGTCATTGTACCACAGTCCTACTGTAGTAGCAAATGTAACAATGTAGGTATAGCAGCAATATTTGTAAGGGTGCTATATCATATTCACTTATGAACAGAAATTGAAGAAAGAAAAGTTTATTTAACACTAAAGCAGTAAAATGTATCAGGCACCTGCAATATCACTGTTTATGCGGATCACTTGTGTTTGTTGTGTTGAATCATGCTGGATACACAGTAGGGCTGATGAATGTTATATTGGGGTGGGGATTCAGGTGGTGTGTCAAATCTATTCCTTCATTTCCACAACGAACCACCAGGGGTCATCATAAACAGAACTGAATAAAGTCATTATTCTGCTTATACCATCTATTTTACAGATTTTGTGGTAGAAAATTGAGGTATCTGCCACTAAAACATTCTTTGAACTATTCTATTAGGCTACAAATTCATCAACCAAGCCATATCCTTTATATGGATATGAAAGCTATTTCCATTACCCACAATTGACAAGTTTTGACAAATGTATTATTAAATGTCATTTATATGGCAATAAAATCACACTTGAACTAAAGCTCAAACTGACTGAATTGGGTTAGTTTGGGACTTGATCTGTTGGGCACTGAAGAAACTGTTGAAGCCTTTTTCCTGTGCAGATGAAATGATGGGCTTTAAAGGGATACTTCACTCAAAAATTAAGTTTGGTCATTCTAAATTCGAAAGACCTTTGGTCGTCTTCTGAACACAGTTTAGTGTATCAGGTACAGATAAGGACATTGTTGAATAAAGTCATTAATTTTGTTTTTGTGCACAAAACACATTCTTTTAGCTTCATAAAATTACAGCTGATCCACTGTCACATGACCTATTTTAATGATGTCCCTGTGTGGTGGAGGACGTTGAAGGCAAGAATTGTTGAATAAAGCCATTATTTTTGTTTTGGGCACAAAAAATTATTCTTAGCTTTTTGAAATTGAACCACTGATGTCACATGGACTGTATTACCACATACAAATCCATCAGCCAGCACTACACTACAATTTACTCTAGTGATGTTTAATCTTCTATGTTTCATAGGCCAAAAAAACATTTTTTATTTGGTTTTATTATGAACACATGGTGTACAACCAGGGTCACCAAACATCAGCACCATTATGGTTTACGAGATCTGTTATTTTTTTCTGTTTCACACAGAATGCACAGAATGTTAGTCAATTTTACTCTGGTGATGTTTAATATTCTGTTTCATACCCCTAAAAGCATTTTGGTGTCATGGGAACAGAGCAGGATCACCAAATTTGACTAATCTCACTGTTACCACAATTTTCCAATGGATTACTGATAACAAAAAAAAAACAACAACATGGTTTATAAACTAGGGGCCTGTTCCATAAAACAAGTTTACCAAATAAGCCAGGCTTATTTCAGTTAGTCTGACTTATTGCCAGTTAATTTGTATTAAAATAAGTCTGACTATCCGCTATAAGCCTTGCTTATTTGGTAAACTTGTGTTATGGAACAGGCCCCAGGTTCATTAAAATTGCTAGCAACAACGTAAAGGAAGAATTCACAGTGGGAATCCTTAATTGAATCCTTGTCCTTAATTACTCACCTCATGCCAATCGATTAAAGATGTACTGCTTTTAAATGCACTGCTAAGCAACGACCCAATCAAGTTTTCTTAAAACATTCAGTAGTTTTTTGTTAAGATTCTGAGGATCAAACAGAAATTTAGTTCCTTATTTACTGAAGGTTTTCCCTTATTTTAATTAAAAATGGCGCATAGTGTGCCAGTGATATTGTGATCCCACAGGTGGACTGATTAGTATCTCAATCTCAAACCTCAATTTTATTCCTATCCTCACACAAACACTTGGGAAAACTGCCCACCAATCGTGAAATCGTAAATAGCTCCTCTCGCAGGTGAAGCTACTGAAAATGGTAAATCTAATGCAATAATGTCCAATAACCACTAGATGGTGCCTAATGACCCCAGATTGTGCGTTCGTTCATTCGCTCATTTTTTTCTGTCTTGATATGTTTGAGTTCAAAGGTCTCAGCCAACTTTGAAAATCTAATTTAAACTATATTCAAATCAATGCTGGGGAACATGCATTACTTCTGGAGTTCAGGCAGCTTGAGCGCTGCTGTCGTTAAGCTAATGCTCTTTCTCAGAAGAGCCAGAAGCTTCTGTTTTTAATCATTGAAAGGTCCTGTTGTGATGTCATAAGGCTCATAGATAACATCTTATCCTTTACAACAATAATAATCAAAATTAAAGTGTTTGTTTGCTGGCAGTTGATACTTTTTACCTCATCTAGGATTCGGAAAGAGACAGCAAGTAACATACATAAAGCCTTAAAAAGACATGGGCTGGTGGAGTCTGATCCCATCAGATTCTTCCAAGATTATCTGGTCTATTCTATCATTAATTGTAAAGTCGTGTAAGTGAGCAATTGTTTCTGCTTTAGTTTCAAAGCAATTTACAATAGCCTATAAACAGCTACCTGAAAGATGATTATTCAATTAAACCTATATCCAAAAACTAAATTAAGTCTCTTGAGGCATGAAAGTGAAATGTCGGAGCAATAAAATTAACTTTGATAGTTTTGGTGCCTGTTGAAGCAGTGTGAGCTAGTTTGTAATGAAATAATGATGCATAATATTAAGACACATCAAAAACAGATCCATTCTGTTCTTCTTATGAATCCCTTAAACAACAAAATAGCTAATACCATCTGTCAAAGTACTTGAGTCCTGGGTTGATGGTAATCTCAGTCTCCTTTAATTCTCAGTCTCAGCCAAAGAGCTCAAATGCAAAACATGTTTTCATTTAAAATCGTTGCACTTTCAAGGCTTATGTGAATTAAGTCTTCACTCAGGATTGTGAAAAAACACGGAAGAACGAGAACAGTCCCACACACTCAATAAACAAGCGCATTGTGCTGTTTACAGAAGGATTCTGACCTCATTATATCACAGTCCACATGGTAGCCGAAAACCGTTCACAGAATCCTACTCTATGTAAACTGAGATTTTTTCCCCAGTTTAAATTATAATCGATGGGCTAGATAAAATGTTTTATGAATTATAAGCTATATAACACACTATGCAAGGATGCACCTTGAGGTATGAATCCAGTGATTGGATGAATGGTCGCTTGGGATGGGATGGGATTCTGTACTGATGTTAAAATACCTTCATGGATTGTATCAGTTTTACAAAACACAAGTGTGTCCTGTTTCTATTTTGCAAACATACTTGATGCGTTGACACATTAATTATTTGAGGAAACTATGATTGTAATATTTCAGAACTTTATTAGTGGTTATGAAAGCGACCCAGTAGTAGGTAGTAGTAAGCATTATTTTAAAGGAATACTTCACTTAAATATAAGTTAATATGTTCGTGCATTTTGATGTAAGAAAACAACAGGGGATGGATGTTTTCAATGGATGAAGCATTATCCTGGATGTGCATTGAGGGGCATACCCATTAGGCAAAGGTAGGTGACTGCCTTGGGCCCCCAAAAGCCAAGGGGCCCCCAAAATGCTTTTCACGAGATGCACATTAAGCACGGACACGTGAATGTTTACAGTGTTTATTACCACGACCGTCTGCGTGTCCGAGAAAAACGTGCTTTGTGTGTAACAAAAATATTATGCATCTCAAGCCGACTGAACAGAAACACTAAAATCAATAAAAACATTTAGTGAGAATTTAGCTGCATCAGAATACAGCATGTGGACACATTAGGCTATGTGTAACCTAAACAGGTTTGTGTCAGTAAATACAATAAGAAATATACAGTAATAATTTATACTTCTGACTACTTATTGTGTCTCAACTGTAAATCAATTGCTATTCCATTGTCTACAACACGAAAGAATAACAGTGTCTGCTAAATGAATAAATGTAAATGTTAATGAAAGAATCCCACTATGGGGCACCATTGTGCAGCAGCAACTTTGACAACAAATAAAGGAACCTCAAGGTTGATTGTGTGCAAATTTATAGGGCCTTTTAGTGTATAAAAGTGTTTTAGTTGCATCTTCCATTTTTATCATTTTGTTTGTCCCAATGTTTCATCGACTTTTATACACAAATGCATTTTTGAAATTTCATGTATTTATTTCCACACTGGTGCCCAACAGTAGCCTGCCTTCTTTTGTAAATAGATGTATCAACTAATGATTAACAAAATTCCACAGCAGCACAGCTTAAACCTCTAAATCTGTGCGTGACCGCACACATGCTTGCTTTCTTCTGTTATAAAAGCGCCAACTTTACCTTCTTGTCACCATGAAACACCAAAAAAGGTGTTTGATATATGTTTTTGGAGCACTAGCCGTAACAAGTGGAGTTTTTAGCCTGGACCCGACAACCTTACTGCCAGAAGCTCGAGGTAAGCTTTATTTGTTCAGAAAGTAGACTCTTCCTCTCTCATGCAGAGACACCTCTACACACACATAAACTCCTACATACACACAGACACAGCGTTTTGGATCTGTCCAAGCCTGTCTCTTTTCCTCCTCACCTCCCTCAATAGACCTGTTTGTAGCAGTGGGTTCATCTGTGAAGATACCATGCTCTGACGGAGAAGAAAAAGGGGTGGAGTGGAGATTCAACAGTTCAGTGCTTGTCTCGAGCCCTGTTCTCTCTATACAGAACAGCAGTTTGAAGGACCAAGGCATCTACACCTGCCACCAAGCGAATGGAGATCTCATACAAACAGTATCTCTACACCTGGGATGTAGGTTTATGCACATCTTCCTTTATTTAATGCTGTATATGCTGTACATGTCAGTCTGGTCTGACTATTTTCCTATGAGACATAGAGCTTTAAGAAATTTGATCAATTGTGCAATGTTTGCTCTATTTAGATCCCCCTTCTCCTCCAGACGTGCATTGTTGGTCTCCAAGTTACCCTAAAAGAGCAATATGCTCTTGGACACTGACTTCAGACCCAATACTTCCAACACATTATATTGCTACATACAGGTATCTAAATATAGTTTAAAATATATACTTTAATGACATTAATGGTTCCATGAAGAACCTGTAACATCCATTTCATGCACAAAATGTTGTTTATAGTGGAAAAAATAATTAATGCTTTAAAAAAAAGGTTATTTTTAAGAACTGTTTACTTAAAGGTTCTTTGCAGTAACCAAGAGCGTTTCTTCTGTGGCATTAATGTGAAAAATACCTTTATTGTTAAGATTATACAGTATATTAAATGCTTTGTTGGAACAAACTTTGCTAAAACGAATATGAATTGTAAATAATTGCCTTTTAATTGTACATATTGTATAAATAATAGTTTGATGCTTTAAAATGTATGTGAAAGCACCATAAATATAAATATGATTTGTGCTTTATATTCCACAAATATGCAATAATTTCTGAATCATAAGTGAATCAATCAGATGGGTTTTGCGACCCATTTGATTCACTGAAAAGATCCACTTCAAAAGAATGATTTGTTCATGAATCAGACATGGCAGTTTGAGTAAATAAAAGCAGAATTCTTAAATGAAGTGTTCCTTTAAAAGTTAATAGAGATTATGTATTTAAGTCTATCTTTATTTTGAATGCCTGTTGTAAATTGCTCTAATTGTATATTTTTTTTATTTTTGAACTTTAATGATTCAAATTGTTCAGAATATTTGCTGAATTTCTCAATTTTAATTTAGGAGTTTTTCAGACCCGCTGTCGAATACCCGTCAATGCCAGAAATGGGGAGAAAAAGACAGGCATTGTGTGTTAGAGGAACTGGAGATCTTTGCAAGCGACCCAACTCTCATCAACATTACAGCTGTTAATGCTCTGGGTAGCACTACAAGCATACGGCCAATTATTTTGGAGCAGATAGGTGAGATTTTCATTGTCCTCTTCTACCAGCTTATTCAACTGGTTTGTCTTTATTTTACTTTTTTATGTTGTAAAGTTATAACAAGACACAATTATATAGCGAATGAAAAAATCTGATATTGTAAATAAACAATATATATTAAATATTGAAATAATATATGAAAGTATTTTAAAGGTTTGTAGCAACATGCCATGAGATGAAAATTGATTGTTTAAATTCTTATTCTTGGTTGGTCTGCAGTGAAACCTGATCCTCCGGTGAATGTTAGCGTGATGGTAATGCCAGGCAGGAAGCTGTCTGTGCAGTGGGGTCCACCACCCACTTGGCCGGATCCTGTCAACTTTCTCCTTAAATACACAGTGAAATTCCACTGGGGCAAACCTGAGACCGCTAGAACAGTGAGTTTCCTGTGTAAACCATGTTCAATGGTGTTAAAAGCAACTACATTCCTAACTGTAAAGTAATGAAACAAAAAACATCAGACAGAGTGCGGTCCTCTTATGCTACAGGAAGGACATAATATGGTGGTCTTTAAATGCTTTACCATTCTTTGTTTTCTAGCTGGGCCCCTATGAGTCTAATAAAATGGTTTTGAGTGGTCTGGTGACGGGAAGGACTTATTACATTCAAATATCTGCAAAGGACTCGCTGGATGATGGACAGAGCAGTGATTGGAGTGAATCAATAAGTGCCGCTGTACCTACTAACTGATGTGGTTAATCATTACAATACTCTACATTAACTGCAAATGTGTCAGATTGTGTTTATAAAGACAATGACAACCAATATGCAAGCTCAAAAATAATAAACACCCAGCATGACTCCACTTGCATGTGATCAGAAAGCCTGGAAGCATGTTAAAAATGTTCCTACAGTAGCTACAATTTATTACTCAAGTGATTTTAACTGGTTTGTGAAATAATAAAAATCACACGTTTTCAAAAAGAACAAGAAAAAAAGTTTAAAATTTTAGGACAATTTTAATGAAAGGTTTAATGAAATGTTGACTAGTGTATTATAATATTTGTAATTAACCAACTAATAATAAATAATAATAATTAACTATTTTTGGAGTATTATTTATACACAATTATAAAATTTTGTATTTTATATTTTCAGTTGTAATATACATTTTAATTTAGGTTTAAGTCTATATATTTTGGTATTAAGATTGTTAGTTTGAAGTTTTAGTGCTTCAACATTGTTTGGCAACATTAATTTTCATTAAGGTTTAAGGTTGTCTGTTTAATAATGCTATTTATTTTATTTTATTTTTTATTTGATTTATACAGTTTTATCTTTTTATAGATTTATAATTTAATATTTTATTTATTAGTTAGTTAGCTTTCGTATTAACAATATTTCTATTTAGTTTAAATTTATTTTAAAGCTTATTATGTATTTATTTCTGTTAACTGCAACTTATTTTATTAGGTTAGTTGCCAAGGCAACATTTCTAATTTTCAGTTAAGTTTGTTAAGGCTAGAGTTTTTCATCAGAAATTTATATTTTAAAAAACAATTATAAACCCAAATAAAAATTAAAGATCATACTTTTCATTTTATGGGACAACTATCCTTTTAAAAAATAACTTAAAAACAAAAACAAAAAACAAAACCAAATGACAGGTAATGAAGACTGTGACTAAAACTTCCTAAAACTTTATTTCTCCCTTAACATGATTTGTTTTTGACATACAGCCCAATCCCACAAAGCAGTGCATGGAAGCCTTCAGTCTAATACGTCAACGATCAGTGGTGTTACGAACTCCGAGTGACGGACACCCATGGAGAAAGACGGCGCACGTGGCAGGTGTGCCGTCACCTTCTCTGGGCTGTGCGTACCTGGACCAGGCTTCCGAGTGGCATCTGTAGGAATATGACAACGGCTTTGCAGGGAGAAAGAAGGCTGTCTGTTCAGATAAACGCTTGGCTCTGTGCTGTTGTATCGGCCAGGTCCCGGAGTCATAGACAGGTCCTCTGATGGGCCGCCTGTTTTCCTGCGCGCTGACATGGAGAAGCTGGCGCTGGCGGGTTTGTGGGGAACGTGAGAGCCAAAGAGGTTGGGTAAGGTGTAGCGGTTGGGGGCCGGGACAGGGTCCACACTGCGGTAGCGTGTGCGGAAGGCCATGGTGTAAGATGGAGTTCTGTGATGAAGGTTCAAAGGTGGAGCTTTCTCAGGACTGTAGGCTCCGGGTCCAGGAGTCTGGAACGTATCAGCTGATCAAAAACAGAAAATCAACTTCAGCTTCATATGATTATGCATCCCCTCTTAAAACTTAAAGTGAATGTGACATAAAGTGATGCTATTTACTTTCTGAATACACATTACCATTCGTACAGTGCATGATTCATCCAAAAAGTGCATGTGCATGTTATTCCAAAAAGAAAAAATAAACTGTATTTTCAGATGACATTACCAATTTCTCTCAGTGAACCTTTTCATTCTGGCAATGCCCATGTTCAATATAAATATCTCTCTCTATATATAGATGTACATATTTATCCCAGATTGATAACATTTATGCCCAAACCAGTCTTTCTTAGAGTGAGACAATGGCCACATTTTTTTTTTTTTTTAACATTACAAACATATTTGAATATCCAACAAAAAGACAAGTCTGTGTACTTATCTGCAATACCGAGGGAAAAAACTACAACACCGTAACGCAGCATAGCAAAAGATAAAATTAAAATAAAAGCAATGGATAAAAATAAAACTACTGATTTAAAGATGTTGCTTATGTATATTACAAGTATTTTGAGAGTGTAGAGAGAGGGACTCGTCACTCGTCATGTTTTTTTTTCATGGAATCATGGGAAATTCAGCTTCTCAGCAAGGAATCAGCTGTTAAACATGATTAAAAAAAAAAAAAAACTTATTATGCAGGCTGCTGGCTTCAACAAAAGCACATAGCATAAATGAACAGCCTTGTGCCTCATAATAGGTATGACTTTACAACATTTATTAATTCCCATATAAGGAGAAAAAGTGTTGTGTGTGCCATTGAAGTTTGACTTCATAGATCTGTGTAATAAAAAGGTGCAAACTCTAGCATCAGATCAGATGAAAACCCACCTGTTTTCTTCTTTTTGCCCAGCATGGAGTATGACGGGGTACCGTCTCTACCAAAGCGTGTCATTTTTGCATCTACGTGATATTGCGGTCCAGGACTGGAATCCACAGACACCACTATTCAAAAGCAACAGTTTGAGAAAAACAGCAGAAGTACATTAGTTTAGTACATTAGTTACATCACATTAAATGTAGGTAATGATATGTTTTAATATGCATGCTTTGAGGGTACAAGTGTGTACCTTTTTAAAGCTGTTTTCATGTTTTGTATCATTTTTTCTATAATTGCTGAATATTTTCATGCATTCCTTGCAGTCAAATCTCCAACCATGTCGTCGCTAGTATCACGCTCTACTGTTTGAGCTAGAGACATGCTATTTAAAGTTAATTAAAATCAAACATATGGATTAAAATCAAGCATGTGGATTTTATTAGCTTAATATGCCAGTGAAATAACATTAATCATTATATTGCATGCTGTTGTTTGTGATATAAACTCCAGATGTGCAGGATTTTTGTATGAATACTTTGATCAGGCTGGGTGTTCTCCGTTCCTTCCATGAGGAAGCAGGCGTTACATGTCACTAATTAGGCGTGTAAGTATTTGAGTGTGTGTGTGTGTGTGATAATCCACCTAATATTTCAGTACTGCATAAAAGACACTAATTAATCTATAAAATTATCAGTTCGTATGAGGGCCATGTTGATATATATCCATGGACATGTTTGTTAAAAGCATTCTGAGATGATCAAACCCATCATTAGTTGAGTGGATCATGTCATCTGTCAGTGTGAGAAGTGTTTGATTTCATGTGGTGTCACTCACTGTTGCTGCTCATGCGGCTGTGGAAGGAATAGGCTGGGCTGCTGGGTTTGGTGTAATCATGGTTGATGTAACCGATAGTGGGAGGAAGAGCATACCGCCCCGGCCCGGGTCCTGCAGACACAAAAAAAAAAAAACACAGGAGCCTGTTAGCATTTATTACAGAAATTGTGTTGAGTAATTAAAAGAAAATAATTTGTGAATACAATATTGGTTAACATTATTGGGTAAAAAATGCTGTTTTTATTTATACAGTAAGCTGAATTATTATCATTAACCAAAACTAGAACTATTAAAAGGAATTTTGTTAATTGAAATAAAACGAGATTAAAACATATAAACGAGATTAAAAACTAAATTAGAAAAGGTGAAGCACTAAAATTCCTAACCAAAAATTAAGAAAAAAATAAGAAATCAAAATGAAAGTAATTGAACACACATATATGTACATACAGCCTACACACACAAAACTAATTAATACAAATAAAATTTATGTAATTATGTTTATTACATTTAACGAAAACATTTCTGATAATATATATATATATATATATATATATATAAACAAATATATAATATATAAACAAACTTAAACTAAACAAAAATAAACCAAATAAAACCAAAATGTAATAAAAGTAAACTAAGCCCTAATAGAATTATTTAAAAAATAATTATGACAAAATGTAACAATATGACTAAAAATTAAGGTAGTATTTATACAATAGGGTTATTATCATTAACTAAAACTAGAACTATTAAAACATTTTTGTTTATTGAAATAAATAAAAAATTAATTTGAGATTTAATAAAATCTTGGACTAAGCAAAAATGAGAAATGTTGCCTTGCAAACTAACTGAAATTAGTTTCAAGTAGATGTTGAAGCATAAAAAAGCTAAAACTGAAACGCAAAATAATTAAATAGTAATAATAAATTAATTACATTGTAATAAGACAAAAATGAATAAAAACGAAAAAGCATATAACAAAATGACTAAAATGAAATAAAATAAAATCCAAAGACATGATGAACAAAACTATAAATTAAAAAATATATAAATGCATGAAAAATATTATTAAACGTATAATAGCATATACTAAAATAACAAGTGATTGTAATTGATAACAGATGAGAACAAGTATGTCTGCTCAGGCTGATTAGTCTTCTTAGTCAGTATAAGGTATACATCTGCTAACTATGTTCCTCAGACTCATTTCCTTTTTTATTAAATCTAAAATAAAACTATGGAATGTGATTCATGTGAGACATAAAAGGTCACACGTGCTGTGCACATTTCTAAAATCCAGGAGAACCTTGGCTGTAAACTTTCATTTGAAATCATATGAATTTTGCTACATAGTTAAATGTCACACATTTTTTTCAAAGCTTTGGCCAAAACAAAAGAAGAACAGACAAAAGACATTCTATTCTCAGAATGATGCAAGCAGGTGTTGCAATAAAAGACCTAACTGACAGTTTCTTTCATCAATCTGCCAATCCAGCCTCGAGAGCCAAATAGGAGCATGCAGTGTGTGTTTGAACTACTTACAGAGCCCTGCGCTAAAATAAATCGTCAGATCTCCTCACTTTGCTGAATAATTCTTTCGACACGATCATTTGCACAAATGAATCCACTGAAATGAGCGGTCACAAACTCACCTCTTTCCCTGCCAGCAATGATGGGGCGCCGCCTCAACACTTCCCCCATGCCGTGTACTGTATATTCTCTGGCGAGCTTAAAGAGCTGACAACAAAATCGGCAGCAGGAGTGCTCAAGGAGGTCCAAGAAAGGTTGAAGTTTCAGTTTGGACACACTGGAGAGATACAACTGAGGCCTGAATTATAAATGACTCTTACAAGCGCCAGAAACCTTATCCTTGTCCAAGCTACAAGAACGTCCATCTCAATATCTTTACGCATTACAGATTTCCAAACATCCATCACCGACTACAAAGGACAACTACAGTTACATCTTGGCAACTTGTCTGTAAACGGCAACTAATGAACTAATTACATAATGTGAAATAGACAGCCGACAACTATTTAAAATGACTAATGTTTGTATTGTAGGAACTCTTTATTCTTATTAACTGTCTCAAATGTAAATACTGAGAGATATTCTGTACTTCCTGTCGTCAGTGTGTGATATAATTACTATTAACATAATTTGTTTTTAATCACATTCGAATTTATTTATTTATTTACTTTTTAGCAGTAGAAAAGTAGGCTATATAAAATCGCCCCCCCCAATGGCCTTTTAATGTTATTTATTAATTATTATGTAAAAATTACATTTCAAAGTTTACTAGGCCTGGAAATGACACTTTTTCCTGTCCTAGTAAACTTTGGACTGTAATTTAAAATGTAATGATCCATTCAAAATATAAATTATTAAATGTATTAAAATCATTAATTAATGTATTTAAGTATGAATGTGGGGAATATGTGTGATTTCACTATAAATTAATGGAATAAAGTACAGAATATTTCCCCATTTTTCCTAGTTAAATTAAAAACGTAAATAAAAAACATATTAATAATAACAATAATTTAAGTTGTCATGAAAAAGAAATGGAAAATCCAATATATGTTTGAAAAATAAGCATTTATACATTATATATATATATTGCATATTTAATGTACCTATGTACTGTACACATTTGTACACATCAGTCTCGCTGTTCCCATGGCCACCTTTAACTAATGAAAACAAATGAAACTTCTGGAAAGCTGCTCTCGTTTCTGTGGCATAGTTTTACAGTAGGATGTTCCATATCAAGTTTCCCTGTAACATTAATTACTCTGATTTAACAGTCTGAAGCTACTTTAAACAAACAATGCATTGCTTTAAAACAATCTGTTTCTCTTTGGCAGCTCTAAACTGACCCAATACTTTACAAAATGTAATTAGCATGCTAAGAAAGTGTGCCTTGTGAAAGCTGAGACGTCATCCCTGACCAGTGAGCGGACATTAAACATTAACCTGCTCTATCTCCGGACTGGGTAACTTGTGTAGAAGCAGGTAACACTACAGATGACCTCTGGCACGCAGCCAGAGGGGACTATACGGAGTTGCAGGTCAAGTTACCCTGGAGTTAAAAAAAAAATAAAGCAATATAAATTTGCCTCCAAATATATCTGTCACCTGGTTTTCATATAACTGGTACATTAACTCATAATCGACAAGGATACCTTGAGAACCTTAAATAAAAGCAGGCAATGTTAATCTGCAACTTGATATCGAGCATATTATTGATCTCTGTAGCATGAAAGGGCCCGAGGACTCACTTTACAAACACTTGTATGTGAAACAATAAGCAGTACAGGGTCATAGTTACAACCCTTAGAAGAGCATAGGCAGTATTTTATTTTAAATCACATGTTGTGAAATCACAGGGCTAAAATGTTAAGGACTCTAAACCCAGTGGCCTAAAGCGTTTTATTTTTTACTCTTTGTGGGTGTCACTTAGGGAAAAGTGAAATACTGACCGTGGAAGAGGCCAGTGTAAGAGCACTAATTTAACCAGACAACTGCTCATACACACATTAATCTTTTCCCCTGAAGAGGATCATGCTCTGGCAAAACACTTCTGCTTTGTGCAATTGTGTGTGTGTGTGTTTTCTGTATCTGTTTGTAATCGTTTTCTTGTACTGCTCTTTATGTCGTGTAAAAAGTCAGAAAATACAAACAAAGGGGAAAAAAAGTAAAAAAATCAGTAGTTTTCTTGTTTTCAGAAGTAATTGAAGATAAATAACTCTTATAAAATTGCAATCGACGTGTTTTTTTTTTCAGAAAATATACCTAGATTGTGTAAATGATAATATATACAGCATATACTATATTTATAATGTATATATAAACACACACATACAGTATATATATTGAAAATATTTCAATGTATTTAAATGTATATAATTATATTGATAGAATTTATAACATATTTTTCTTAAATATATACATTCATGTGTGTGTACTTATATATACATAATAAATATACACAGTGACGCATACATATTACATACACTTTTATTTTGAATGCAGTTATTCATGATTAATCACTGTCCAGCACTAGATATTAAATTATTTTAAAAATCCTAATTATAATTGTTTTACTTGTTTAAGCATACATACAACATAATATATTGATTTTAAAGTTTAAAACAACAAGAACTCAAATTCTAATTTGGTTTAAAAAGTATATTCTCTGAAAACAAGTAGATTTATCCTGCTTAAAAAATGTATTTTACGAGGCAATAACACAGTTTCAGAGTGCTTTTTTTTTGGGTCAAAAAGAACTAAGTTCGTGTTTTATCTTAAAGAAGGATTTTATGAACAATATTAGGGTTTAACAGTTCAGTCAATAATAATATAATCTACCTACACATAACTTAAGAGTCAAAACATAACTTTAAATTTAAATATGTGGATACAATCCGGTACAAAAATAAAAGCAGTAAAATGTCTCAATACATAAAATTATTTTCAAACAGTTCAATGCTACAAACACAGTTACAGTGTTGTAACTGCAACACATATATAAACATGAGAAAAATTAGTTGGCCAAATCTTCCTCTCCGTTCATTAAAAGGCCATTTTCTGAGTCCACTCTGGGGTTCCAACATGTTGACTTTGTTGTAGTGTTGATCCGGAATATACTGAACGTCTGTAGGTCCTCCTTTACGACTGCATTTGGACTTATTAAGTGAGAGGCTTATTTCTATGTATTGATAAGTTCAGCATTGCATTGCATGTACCGGTTACTCAAAGAAACAGGAGAATAAAAAGTGGCAAGATGTTCTGTGAGGTATACCTGTCAGATTCTTAGGTAAACTGCTGTAGTCACTCAAACATTCATGAAATGTACCTTTGGTATAACTGGATGGCCTTAATATCATTCCAGTTGTCTTGAAGTTACACAAAACGCTGGCTGAAAAAACGTTCAGACGTTTTCCATTTGTCCATGAGGAACCTCTTTAACAGCTAAAGTTAGCAATATAGACCATGTCCACATATAGACCATGTGTCACGTCGGCTAAGCAGGGCTCGTGCATAGTCATCAGTAAATGTGCAAATATGACCTTTAATTAATTTTTCCCCGACACGATCAAGAACTTGTCTCCACGGTTAGCGAGTTGCAAGGATATAGTCCACGTGATTCTCCGTGGCTATTATCAAAGACAGTTTGTTTTCCTTTATAATAAGCCATTTTAGAGAACTGCACAATTGAATCTGTGTCCCGGGGACCACGTGCCCATCACCTTTTGTTGTTTGAACATCCCGTTTTGAGTCCAGCTGTACTTTGAATTTCTTGCACCGAGCCTAGCAGCAGTCTGGAAAATGTGAATTCTTCCACAGTGTGCTGTTGTTGTTAAATGTTCTGCCTGCCAGGAGCGACGTGCTATGATTTATCTCCTTGAAGAACCTGAAAGCAGACAATATTACAGTAATCAGATGAACGCCCACAGAACTTGAAAGGCTTCAAATAGCCATTCAAAAACAATCCGAGATCACGGTTTCGGCACGGATAGTGATGGCAAAAAATTTGAGTTAAAAAGCATATTTATGACCTTGGACCACGTTGTAAGTACCTTGGGTATACAGTATGTGACCCTGAACAAAATCAGTCATAAGTGTTAATTTGCAGAAAACTGATTTATACATGATCTGAAAGCTGAATAAACATTGATGTATGATTTGGATGGATGGTGCAATATTTGACCGAGATACAACTATATGAAAATCTGGAATCTGAGGGTTCAGAAAAATCTAAATGCTGAGAAAATCACCTTTAAAGTTGTCCGAATGAAGATCTTATCAATGCATTTTACTAGTCAAAAATTAAGTTTTACTGTATTTTCAGTAAAAAAATTACTAAATTCATACATGAAACATGATCTTTACTTACTATCCTAAGGATTTTTGGCAAAAAAGAAAAATCTATAATTTTGACCCATACAATGTATTTTTGGCTATAGCTACAAATATACCCCAGTGACTTAAGACTGGTTTTGTGGTCCAGAGTCACAAATTTGTAGCAATAGCAAAAGATACATTATATAGGTCAAAATGATGCCAAAACTCACTGAAAGGGTTAGTTCACCCAAAATGAATATACATATACACAACACACCGTATTCTCAAGCTTTAATGTATTTGATGTAAATGCAAATGTGCGTAATCCGCCACTGTTTACTCCTAGAAATGCTTACGCAGTAATGTTCTCTAAAATGGTTGAAGATGTAAGTCATAGGAGAAGAAAGGTTGAGTATATGATGTTATTTTTGTTTTCTTTGCGCAAAAAAAAGATTCTCGTAGCTGAAGTTGATCCACTGATGTCACTTTACCAGTGTTTTTTCCACGTTTCTGGATCTGGGATCATTTCAGTTGTGCTGCTGTCTATGGAGGGACAGATAGCTCTCTGATATCATCAAAAATATCTTACTTTGTGTTCTGAAGATGAATGAAGGACTTATGGGTTTGGAACGGCACGATGGTGAGTAACTCATGACAGAATTTTCATTTTTGGGTGAACCCTTTAAGTAAAGATCATGTTCCATGAAGATATTTTGTAAATTTCCTACCATACATTTATCGAAACTTATTTTTTGATTATTAGTATGCATTGCTATAAACTTTTTTCTCAATATTTAGATTTTTTGGCACCCTCAGATTCCAGATTTTCAAACAGCTGTCCTTTTCTAACAAACCATACATCAATCCAAAGCTTATTTATTTAGCTTTCAGATTATGTATAAATCTCAACTTCAAAAAACTGACGCTATGACTGAATTTGTGTTCCTGAGTGACATTTGCGGTTTAAATGGAATAATTTCTTAGCGTAATTGCTACGGTTCCTTTTCAGGAACTCACACTGCGTCCGAAAACGCTTTGGGAACGCCTCGGCGTGACCACGCATTCCCAAAGCGTTTTTGGACGCAGTGTTTCGTTCCTTCAAGGAACCAAGGTTATTTACATAACCTGTTCCGGTTTATCTCATGTTGGTGTTGTCATGACGTAGCGGTGGATCATCTAATAGGAAGTCAGAACTTTCCAGATGCTGGCAAGCATTTGGGTCATGTTTTTTTTTTACATAAAACACAGACCACAACACACTAGGGACACATCAAAGAAGCTGAGAATATTCTCTGGAGTGAAGGACAATCCCTGTCATTTCCCAAAACAAGATTACTGCGGAATCTGACAGAACCGAACACATATGTTGAATGATACTCGGTGCGCAGAACTTCATTCTTCCAGTTTATTTAAATTTACTACAACGGTTTATGAAAAGTTACCTGAAATCATATGAGTCGCCTCATGTTATTTACTTCTGTGGTTAGCGAGCAAAACAGAGGAAACTCAGTACAATAACACCAGAAGCACTTTAATTCAATTAACTCGGGCAACTCCAGTAACTCAAGGGCTTGGATCCAGCCTCACAGTGTTATGAGAGCAAATATTCCTGGTATAACAGTTGAAGAAACTCAAGTTGAAGAAAACCAGACACCTAAATGGTGATTAATGGGGTTTGGGTTCAAAAACAAGTAGAATGTGAATAAAAAAACTCCTTACCTACCTGGTTGCGGGTTTTGTGAGATTTCTGCAGCCAGACCCGCCACTGATCATAAAGTTTGATACTCATACCGCTGCAACCGTAGGCGTGTTTGCGCACCCAGCCAAAGAACTGCTTCAAATCCCGCCGCAACGTGGAGTTCTGCTGCCCCACCTTCGAGTCACATGACCCTGTCAGCAGCCGCTCTGAGGGGCGAAAGACACAAATCAACACGTGTCCATCCAGGGAGACAAGCGCCTATCGTACACGCATCGAGCTTATCACAGATACAGGCCGCAGTTTACACAGCCTACCAAACACAAGTTGGGATAAAAATAAATCCTTTTCCATTTTAAATAAACAGCAGGTTTCTGAGCTCCAGATGTGGGCCGCTCCATGAGTTAATGTGCAGAGGAGTTAATCTGTTAATCTTCAGAAACAATCCTCTGAAAAAATATCTCCAACACTCCCCCGTGGTTCTCTGGCAAGCCACAAAATGAGGAGATGTATGACTAAAGTAATGCGTTGCATCTGCTAGTTGGTGTCTGCTGGACTGAGCATCGTCTTGGAAATATGTATCTGATTATAGTATGGACTGCACGACACGTTCAAAATGTGAAAATATGATGAAGGACAGAGAAGGCAACATCTCAATCCGAGTATCGCTGCTACCACTTAACTAGTGTCGCTGGTTATATTTATTTATTTTCTATGTTGCTTTTGGCCTTTCTGTCATTGTTAATAATACAAACATTAAAAAAAGACCGGAAATAATTGGGAGGGGGATTTGTGTATAATGCAAGCTGGAATCCAACTCATGTTTCCCACATGAGGCCCGCTGCACTACGAGACTGCTAGGCCATGATTTCGATCAGTCCATGTTTTGAATAACTATACTTTCATTATCTGCACGAATGGATCTTCCGATAAAATGTAACAGGGGAAAAGCAAAACGCATTATGTTTATGGGGATATTTTTTCCGAAAGTATTATTTATATTACAGTATATTAACATTGATTTCACAAAGATAAAGCATCTAATCTACTTAGCCATGTTAAAAATGTTGGTTAATGCTCTTATAAAATTAACTAGTAACACTTTATGGTATCCCTTCAGTTAAAATTAGTTAATTAATTAAAAACTTCAATAAGCAATCCTTCAACTTTACTTCTTAACTTTAGATAATGCAAATCTAACTTTTCATTGTTATTTCACATAAAAATATATAATCACGTACAACTTTTGATTACAATAATGATACAATTAAATGTTTAAACTATAAGATTAAAAATGTTTTAAAAGCAACCATTGTTTTCATTATTAACTACAGTTTTTGTAAAACATAATTTTTCTGCATGTACATTTTTCTGCATTTTACAATGGCTTTGAATATGGATCTGGCTTTATACCAATCAATAACAGTCAAATTTAGGATGTGTTATTTCTAGAGTTCATGTGTAAACTAAAGCCATGAAACCATGAAAACAAAGCAAAAAAAAAATAGTCATATCACTGAAAAAAAAACATGGAATTAGCATTGTAATCTTTTTGCTAAGTGAACTTTTTGCAAGAATCTCTTAAATGCTATTTCTCTTACCACTGTGTGGTGTTGAGGCTGCAGTTGGATGACTCCAGTCACTCCAAATGCCAGCTTTCCTAGATCCCAGAATCCCAACCGGATTACAGCGCACCTGCACGAAATACACCGTGCCTGGCCGCAACCCTGCGAGCCTGCAGGAAGTCTGGTTCCCAACATCATCCACCACCTGCAGAGAAAGACACCCAAAACAGTCTGTTACATCAAACACCTACACACACACACGCCGTTACCCTACCGGGCATATTTAATGTTCTCTATAAGAAGAAAAAAAAAGCCATTCACTTTCAAAATCCTTAAGCAAGTTCCCACAAGCTCATCTACAAAGACGTAGAACAAAGAAATTTCCCCCTTTTGTGCTCCTAGGGGATATACAACATATATCAGAGACAAAGACAGGAGGTAAATAACAGGGACACACACATAAATAATTGGCCTGCCTTCTGGCTCTACATATACACGACGAGCACCAACACTACCCTGAGAGAAAATCTGTTATCTATTGCTTATTGCAGATTGAGTAAGTGCACGGGCACAGACAGCATCAACGACATGCAGACAGTGTCATGCCAGTGCTTCCACCTTCAGGTATATAGGATTCGAATGCAGGAATGTTGAAACGGCCTGGGCCCCCTGTAATTATTTACAATCCCGGTACCCCCGAATCAGTCCCTTTCCAGTCCATTTCCAGACTCACATTTCAAGAGCTACAAACACGGTTAATATGCACAGCTCCGTAATCCGAGGACCATCATTACTATTTGAACGTGATGAGTGGCAGAATGTTAACATCATCAGGTTGCCGTGTAGCAGGCATGCTGGGTAATTATTTCCCTTCGCACAGGCTGTGTAAGCAATCTGTGGGGTTGAGAACGGCCTGGGTGATAATACAGCGCTCTAAACGCATTGAAAACAATAGACCGTCCTCTGTGATGTGCTTTTGATGGTCACTGTCATATTTTGACTTTGTTAACTATGTAGGACTGCGCTTCTGACAGCGCAATGATGGGTAAGGGGGGAAATATTATGTAACCCAACTCTGCCCAGCTTCAGAAGGAAACCTGCCGGATGATTGGATCCATATGAGCGAAATGGGGACAGCGAAAGCTTAAGTTTATTTGAAGCCCTAAAGTTTAGCCGGACTCTTCCGTGGCCAGAGGACTGGAAACCATGTGCTGTTCTGCTGCAGCTGGAAATGACGTTTTGGACAAGTAATACAAACACCCCAAATTCTACTGAAACATGGCTGTTATCTTTTGAAGCGCTCTAATTAATCATCGCGCCACTCTGCAAATGCTTTAAAACTCGGACACTGACACTAACTCGCATGCGTACATAGTTCGCATTACAAAAACAAGTGTGTGTGTGGAAGTGGGAAGATGGTGATGGGCAGAGAGCTGATGACGTGAGCGCTACCGTACCTTCCAGTCGCCGCTCTCCTCCAGTCTGTATCTGATCTGGTATTTGGCCTGAAAGAGGAAGTCTTTTAGCGCAGGGGGCGTCCCCCAGCGCACAGTCAGCTGGTCCTCCAGGTCGCCCACTCGGCTCACAGCTACATCAGTCGGCGGGTCTGTCGTCACTAAAGGAAACGACACAAACAAACATGTGACAAGGCTGGAGACGCTGCAACAAAAGGCCTCATTGTAACCGATTCTTGAAATCTTCTACTGGAATTTGAATCAGAATAACAGAGTTTACTAAACTGAAATCCATACATTATTGGAAATCTTTCGATTTTTGTATTGAGTTTCAATACTTTACACTCAAATTACAACTCAAACTCTGCATCTTACTATTTGAACAACTTTTCAAACAGGTCTAATATCCAAGCCCTGGTTTTTCTACTGGAATGACTGGGAAAGGTATGTATTGTTCTGCAATTCAAATTAAGAAATTAAGAATTTTTCACCCTGGTCCACAAATGTTAATGTATTAATGATGAAATATTATGGCATTCATATTATGAAGCTTGTTATAATGTATTAACTGTGGTTACAGTTATTCATGAGAATACAATGCATTATAAGATCCATGAAGAAAAAAAGATTTTTCCACCCACAACTGTCAATTTATTAATTATGAAATATTATGACATATTTTGGTAACACTTTACTTTAAACCTTAATGCATTATAAATAGTTTATAATTACACATGAAGTTAAGTATGGACATAATATATAAGTACCCTCATGTGTAATGTTATATAACTAGTTTATATACGTAGTGTATAGCTACTGCATTATACATGAAGGTTTAAAGCAAAGTGTTACCAAAATATGTCATAATATTTCATAATTAATAAATTTACATTCGTGGGTAAAAAAAAAAATCTTAATTTCTTAATGCACCTTATAATGCGTTGTACAATCTCGTGAATAAATGGAACCACAGTTAATACCTCATAAGATTTTTCTATTCATTGTTACACTATGAATTTTAAAATTTATTATTATAATTATTTACCATGCACATCATAAATAATTGAAATGCATTATATCCTTTAATAACCCTTTAAATCTATCTACCTATCATCTTTGTACAATATACAGAATAAAATTTTTAATTATGTAAATACAAATTTCTGGGTCTCATGTTTGTCTAATTCACTCACTACAAATTAGTGATGCCATAAACCTTGTATATTTTGTCTAGTGATTACTTCATCACAAAAATAGGGTATTGTCTCAAGTTTGTTTTTATGAAAAACCTGTGTAGCTTTCATACTCTGGTCACTTTTATAAAACTAGTGAAATATGCACCAGCCGGTCAGTGAACAAACTTTGTGCAGTCTGCAAGCCGAGACTAGACTTTTGATCTTGTGATTCAACTGAGATGAAATATATGCTGTTTCTGACTAACCGCTCTGTATTTTTCCGCTTTGCCTGGATTTTGCTCAGGCTGCTCTAAAATGATATAGTACTGACAGTGCTTGAAATTCCAAGTAATTGTAGTCTTCTTGGATCTCAAAGCTGTTGTTTAATTAACTTGCAACATAAATGAGCATTGTCTCTGTTGCTAAGGAGGCGGAGGCACTAGGTGTGGCGTCTGTGTCATAACTATGGCATGTTTCGAGGAGCACCCACCTTCCTAGTATACTTTTTCCATTCGGAATAACCCTGCCTCCCCCTTCAGGTGCAGTTACACTGATTTACACATCCAGGATGTAAAAGTTTATAACCTTTCTCATCTACTTTTTGAGGATGGGGGGGCTTCAGTTAGTGTTCAGGCTATTTGAGTTCAATTTTAAATACTTTCTAATGTCTTGCCAAGACGAAATGCCCCCCGACTTAAGTCCTAACAATACTAATTCCATTTTTATGAAGTTATTTGTTGTTTAAAATGTCTGTTTGAAGAGATTACGGGCGAGCTTGGCCTGCACTCAAAGCACATAAGATCTTAAGGATTCAGCAAAACAGACTTCACCCTATTCCAGTCACAATGCTAAACAGTAGCCCCAGGCAGGTCACGGTACTGGGATTAGTGAAAAACTTCGTAAAAATACCACTCGTCTGTAAAGGAGGGGGCTGCAAGGCTTTGCAGGTATGCGCGAGTAGGTGGGTAGATACTGTATGAGGCACAGGGATACTGATGACGCTGCGACGGACCGCTTGCAATTAGTCACGCCTCCACCCAGTTTTTACAAGGAGTGGCGCTCTCACGTTCCACATGGTCCTCCATGAGGAGAACACCTGGGGCTTGTCCCTAAAAAAAGGTTCAAAGGTCAAGCACACTCACCCACGTCCAAGATATCCAAGTAGATGACGTCAGATGTTGCGCTTCCGAGTTGGTTGGAGGCCTCCACCCATATCTCATAGGGTGTGAAGAGGGCGAGGTCGCGGGGGATGTAGCATGTATATGGATCTCTGGTACTATAGTCCTCACACTCCTTTTCTCGTCCGTACCACCTACAGGTGCGCAAACAAGGTTTATTTTCTGATGCGTAACGATAATGTTTGTAATAATACGCCTGCAGGTTCTCTATATGGAGGCTTTTGAATTATAAAGGCAATGGATAAGCTATAGAGTCAACAAAGGCGGGAATGCTTTCTTAATTAAAATGTATTGCTCCTGGTTTGGGAATGGGGATGTGAAAATTGCTGTGTGGAATTTGCATTCCATCTGCTCACTGAGCATAAAAGCCAATTATTAATGAAAAAATATGAATATATTAATAAATATAAAAATAACAAATAAAATGTCAAGGACAATACTAAATATTTTTGTGCATCTGAGACTAATTTTAAGTATTTTAGAAGTAAATTTTATAAGATTTTCTCCTTGAAAAAAAAAGTGTATGGCATCTGCCCATCAAGGGGGATTACCACAGATGGCTGGTTTCAGCCATCTTTTACCATCCTTCTACTGTCCTCCAGTGAATAGGCATGTAACAACATGACATATACAAACAAGATAAGGCGTGAATTTGGGAAGAGGCATTAACATGAGTGTGATTGACCTGTGACACTGACCTGAGCTTATATTTGAGAGTGTATTTTGTCTTGATGAAGGTTTCCCCCTGGCCCCCAGGGGCCCATCTACAGGTGAGGTCTTTAGTGTTCCTGGACCAGCAGGTAAGATTCACAGGTTTCTCAGGAGGCACTAAAAAACAGACAAGGACAATGAGTTTTCACTTACCTGTCAAAGTGAGTTAGTACAAAATGCAAACTTACATCACATGACACATCACATGAAAGGCACATACTGTAAATGATGATAAATGCTGAGTTAGTACAAAGAATTTGTCAAAAATAGTTGCTTGGTTTGAAATCAACATGAAATAATGTATTAATTACAAGAATAAAGATTACAAAAATGAAAGAAGACATTGATTAAACTGAAAGTACACATTTGAATTTGAAATATATTAAAATTATACATATATATTTATAGAGAGAGATATATTCTATGTATGATATATTCTATATATTATATTCTATAGTAAAATTACTCATAAGCAATTATATTAATAGTTGAATTAATTATAATTATAATTAATAATAATAATAATAATAATAATAATAGTAAATGATACAAGCACTAATACAATAAACTGATTCAAAATGACAAACTTTCACCAGGTTTTTCTTTTTTTACATTCAAAGGAAAGAACAAATGTATATGCAGCTATATTTCAACCATTTTATATTTTCGTATAATATAAAATGTCTCGAGAACCAAATAAGCATTTTAAAATAGATTATTTCTGAATGATATGAGTACATTTTTCTCCACATGTACATATATTTTACAATATTACTGTATTTAACAAAATTATTGTGTATTTTTGAGCTTAAAAAAGTAGTAATTTTAAAACAAAAGAAACACTGATAAAAGATTATGAATGCTACCATTTATGAAATAATGTATACAGATGAATTATTCACAATAAGACGAGGAACGTGTATTAAGAAAGTAAATAGGGGCAATTCTGACTTTGTGTTGACTTAAAATATTTTCAATAATGGATGAGTGTCTTCAGCTGTCATCCTCATTTAAGTTCAGGAATGGGGCCAAGATTCCATTCAGCTGAGAACAAAAGACACTGCGTCTAAGTGTAAGACTGTGATTATATGAACCAAACCTTAGAGAGGAGACCTCAGAGACATAGAGAGCTTGAGTCAACACAGCACTTCACACACACACACACACACACACACACACACACTTATCATAACCACGTCTCTACACTTCTGGCTTTCAATCTTTTTTCCAAATGACCAGACAGACACTCGCTTCCTTGACTTTGTCTCGCTGTTGTGTGTGTGTCTGCGTTTGTAATTTTCCATACTGCCACCATTCCATGTTACTTGACAAATGCGGTACATTTGTTCTGTCATACGCGTCAGTCGAGGAAAGCGCCTATAATGGACCACACAGGTGCTAAAAGCATAACAGTGGAACAGATAGCTATCTTAAGGGGCTTAAACAACTCTCGAGTTCATTGGCGGACGGGCAGAAAACATTAAATACTGCAACAACTGCGGCTCAGTGGCAGGGGGTCAAATCATAAAGACTGTCTAATACTTCCACGTTTGACCCATATTCCCCAAGGCTCCAGGCTTGCCCACAAAACCCACTGAATTGTATTTAAGCTGGACTGCGTGCACATTCACCAATTAAACACACTCGGCAATTGTACAGGAGCCTAGAGTAAATATGAACAATATGGTAGACAGACTCACTGCCAACATAGATGCAGGAGCCGGCCAGCACATGACCCCCGCTGTTATGGCACACAAGGTTGTCTCCAGAGCGCTGGCGGGACCCGGAGAGCCGCGGGAGGGTGACGCTGAGAACGGTGGGGCTCAAAATGCTGTAGGTGCTGCTGGGAAGACGCTTTCCGTTCAGCGTCCAGTAGAGCGAGCCTGCGTGAATGCCGTGGTCTGGATTCACTGAGCATGTGGCTGTCAGGCTGGAGCCGATGGGAAGGGCCGGGTCTTGAGGGTAGATTGTAGCCACCTCTGAGGGAGGGCGAGATATAGCAGGTTAGAGCTGGAAAGAGGCAGCACGGTTATTAAGGGCTGTCTGGTTACGGGTGAACTCACGTTATGTGATGTTAAAGAAGGAGACAGACCAGCCTCATGACTAACACATCAAAAAAGTTGATAGTGACAGTCTAAATCAGAGCAATGTGGGATACGCAAGATGATCACAAAAGGAGATAATATCCATTTACTATGAAAGGAAAAATGTACAGTCAGAGGGCCATCTGACTATACATTATCCCCATTATTACAAAGCTACACTATATTACTCAGTAAATGTGCTTAAAATAAATAAAATGCATATTAAATAAATATATGCACAAGAAATAATGGTTTATTTTGTGAGTAAATGTTTGGAGAAAAACGTTTTAGTAGTCATTAAAAATTGTTTGGCCACAGATTGCAAATAAAAATAAATTAACACTGCACATATGCACGTAAAATATTAGTTTGATGTTATTTTGTAATGCGAGAAAAAAAAGCTATGAAACTAACAGACATATACACACATAATTGTAAGAACATAAAATATAGTTTGTTTTATTGTGTATGAAAAAATACATACGAAACTAGCAAAGTGTAAACTATATTGTTTGTCAGGGTCTAAACTTTAAAATATAATTTTCATATGATTTAGCTGTCTGAATTTTCTTCAATTTGACATCTGCACCGAACAGTCCCGGATAGTTAATATAACAGGAACTCACATACAATTATAATTTCGTAAACCCTTTTGGAGTTCATTATCATACTTGTAATGTGACAGTGTAGAATCCCTCAAAAAATGTGTCAGTGCAGCACTATTGAGTAATAGAGGTGATGAAGGAACTGCCGTGTGATTACATGTAATAACATCAAGAAGGATATATATATATAGACTAACCTTAAAAGAGAGCTTACATATTCAACACACGCTCAGAGCGAGCAGAAAGGGTGAAATTTCTCACCGTAACAAAGGGAATGATACAAATCAGACATTTTATCTTACAGCATTAATGAAACAGACTTGTATTGCTTTTCAACAGTCTTTAAAAGATTTAATGACAAGAGCAATTACAAGTATTTACAGCAGGTGTCTGAATAGGAAATGAGTAATAAGATATTTGGTTTCAGATCAGAAGGTCTCATGAGGTAAGTCATGTCATCACTAATGCAACGGCAAAAGTAAAACCTGTAAAGCCTGGATGCACATCTTACCACCGAGGCGGTGAACAGCGGGACCACCCTTTGGACATTCCTGGCCGTGTTGTTAAACCGCAATGATCTTTTAAAGGGTTAATTCTGTCTACACATTTTTTTCCTTTTAACTCTGTTTATATTTCACTGAGGCCCAGAAACCAGCCTGACGCTTTTGCGTTTAATGTTAACTCGAGGAAAAGGAAGTGTAGTCTGTCAGCGACTGCATAGCACTTCACTTTCTTAATCCCCTGCCTGGCACTGAGGGTGTGAATGAGGCAATACTTAATTAGATGTAATTAGTCTCAATCTTCCCCTCCACCAACACCTGTGAATGTCACGTAAGGGGAATGTGCTAAATGCTTGCATTGTAAATGTATTTCACAATAGCTATTAATAATTTAGCCCTTTGTTATTTACAGCGCAATTATGCCCTTTGATCCGGTTACATTGTTCTCTGCGATTCATTAAAAGTAAATTAAACTTTCACAAACACCTATATTTCACCAACACTATGAACAGCTATGAACAGAATCCATCGTCTCTGTGATAAGTGTTGATTTGAGGTGAACTTTTTCATTCAGTCACATATACATTACAAAAATAAGCATGAGAAGCATGATGTCAGGGTTTTGTTGTGGTTCATAAGGCTGAGCCCTCCACGTGTTAAATGAATTACGCTCTGACCTTTTGAAATTTTAACCTGTAGCAGACTTTTTCAATATAGTGCAATATGTTGTGCCGTTACATATCATCAATCGTTTCATTTGTTAAACCAGGCAATTTACAACAACAGCACTGCTATGTAAATAAAACACTGTATGCTGTTTTCTTAAAACTTTGCATACAGGTCAATGGCATTCAGATTAAATGCATTAAAAATACATTACAAATGCAAAGGAAAAATAAAAAATTACCTACTATGATGTACATGTTTCCAACTTTTGAGTTAAAATTTAACTCAGTTAAAATTAGATCAATTTGACATTTTTGAGGGATTGTAATTTTCTGGAAGTTGTAAAAAAAAAAAGAAGAAGTGAAAAGTGATCTTAAAATGTTGGGATAACAAGGGGAACGAACATGTAATTAGCCAGTTTAGTTTTAACGTGACATGAAAATGATATAATAATAAATTATATCATAGAGAAGATCTATCTGACCATCATGTCTGTGTCAGGATTGTTAAATTTGTATAATATATTATCTTTGCTTATAAAACTTGGTGTTTTGGTTAGATAAAAAAGGAAAAGTATTGTTTTTCTGGGAAAAAAAATACTAATCCAATAAACCTTACATTAAAATAATCCTGGCACGTATCTGACCTATACATAAAAATATTGTGTTTTGCAGATACAGGACACTTAAAAATTCACTTATATAAATAACTTCATTAACGCCCTATTAGAGTTTTAAATTTCTTTCTATTCCGTTGAGTAATTTTAATTCAATACTGAACGCGTCAAGTTCCGAAACGAAGCCCATTCGATGAAGAAGGTACGTAAGAACACATGTAACACACACAGGGAGAGAGAGAGCTAGAAATGTACTCACGGGTTGAAGACGACAACACGCCGGCAGCACAGTGGAATAAAAACAATAAGCAGATCATCTTACGAAATAAGTTCGCTTTCTTTCTTTTAGTTTTAGAGAGTGTGTTTGGACTATGCAGGAATATTTGATCCACGCATGCCACACCGAGTCCAGCTCCAGTGCACCAGAAGAGTTGATCCCAGCGTCAGTTCCTGGGCTGCTGGCGTCTCGCAGATGTTCCAGAAGACTGAACTTTAAAAAGTAACCGCCAAATGTTCTGTTAATGCGACGGTGCATTCGTCCTCTTCATTTACTTTTGGCATCGTTTACCGTGCTGAGGCTCTCCACTGCTTGGAAACGTCCAAGTTATACTTTGCAAGCTCCTCCCTTCTGTCTTCTTCCCACACAGTTCCAAGTCATTTTTGCCTCTTTCGTTTTATTCCTCCCTTCCTTCTGTCTGTGCCCTCCTCTTGTCTAAAGCAGGTCTTGCATCTATCTCTTTCCTTGTAAAAGACCTACGGGCCTGAAGAAATTCTTAATGAGAAATATTACCTTCAGCCTTATGGATAATCCATTTAAAGTTGAGCAATTACTTTCTCTTACAGTTGGATGGAACTTCTGCATCCATTGTCTCTGACACGCTGTCTGTTTTATATTAAATTGGGGTATTTTGATTTCATTTCAACAGAACTGAATAAAGACAGATCTGAAATATCATTCTTTTCTATATTCCAAATGTTCCACAGAATATAAAATGAAAATGTTAGCATACAGTTTTGCCAGCAGTTTCTTGGAAACAGTGCAATGCAATTCTGTAAATGATATAGAATTTAATTATAATATAATTATATAGAGAAAGTGAAAGAAAAAACAGTAACACTTCCTGTTAACAATAATTAAAGACAATATGTTTCCAAAAAACATGAAAAACTTGAATTTTTTAGTGTACAAAGTTTAAATCGAAAGAAACTGATCAATTCAATACCAACGCCTCAAAGTTGTCATGACTAATGTTTGACTAATGGTGGTTATGAGCAGATGGAGATGTGGTCCTAGTCATCGAGTCACCCACTCGGTGAGAAAGTGTATTTTGAAACAATAACCATGACAGTCAGTTCGCCCGTGGGTCACCAAGCCACAAAGCGGTGCTTTATCTATTGTAGAAAAAATGCTTGTTAATGCCGGGTTTACTGTTAGCTCCACGCTGGTTCTGTCTCGTAAATGAGTGAGTGGACTTCCTTTCCGGTTATCACCATACAATGCATTAAAAGAGGGATGTCATCCAAAGTCTGTGAATGGGGACAAAGACCATTCATCTCACAGAGCCCTCAAGGGAAGGGAGAACTCCCACCACATTCATTAACTCTGCCTTCATCCTATAACTTCACGGATATGTCTTCCGCACTTCCAAACACCTTGTTCCTAAATATATTCAACTCTTCCAATATATGCAGTTTACTCACGCAGTCAAAACGTTCTTAAGAACGTTATGTCACATAAATAGCGCACCTCAGGAAAGTTACATTTACAAATCAAGATGTTGTAATCACAACAACCTCAGCAGCCTAAAGATAAATGAAAGCCATACAGACGGATTAACAAGCTATAATTATCTGTGAATGAAGTAGCTGTTCCTGGGAAACGCACGACTGACATGCACGTGGTCAATTTTGCACAGAAACAAGCTCCAGATTTCAGAGGAAATGGTCTTACTATCATCTGCCTCAGATCTTTGAGTCTTTAGGAATATAATCCAGTCCATTAAATGACTTTGGATCAACTTGAAGGGCGAGAGTGATTATGCTTTTCGCTAAATCCTAAAAGATGGGAAAGTAATCCAAAACATTAGCTATGCAGATCAACTACAGGGGAGGAAGAAAAGGAGTTCCTCCAGGATTACAGTATCTGAGTGATGTGTTAAAAGAGTTCTGCTTTGGAGACAGAACAACAAAGATAGTTAGAAACAGAAACGCAAACAAGAACTTCCTCTCGGCAAATGAACTGCAGCGTAAATCTCTCGGCCAATTCGCTGACCGCATCTGATTGGACACATACTCAGCTAGGTGATGCCTATCCAGAACATGACTTAGACTTCAAGGAATTGTCTGTATCTAAGAGGACATTTATCCTCCAGAAGCCTGCTCTGAGACAGCACAACACACCATAATGAGACAGGGAAGCATTGATTACCGGGACCCTGTGATTTAGTGGGTGAGCTCTGGCATGTGGAACAAATTATCCCACCATAAAGATTTCAGGGGGAATTCTCTTCGGGACGGAGGCTTGGACTCGCAGCATTCAAGCCGAGTGTGAAAGCATTGGCTGCTTTGTTTTGAAGCACTCCGAGGAACCCAAATTGGACATGCAGTAATATAATGATGATTACCCAAGGGGGGTTAAACTTTAGTCCAACACACCTCAGCATTTTATGTCCAATCAAGTTGGCCGATGCAGAAACCCTCTTAAAAATGTCTGGAAAGCTGGGAGAGGCTCCAGCTCTGCGAAACATGTGCTGAAATCACTGTAAATCAAGCAATTTCCTCTTAATACACAGAGACAGTCACTGACCCCGGCGGTACAATCCTCACTGATTGGGAGAAAATGTTTGTTTGAAGTAGGGTCAAAGCCTTTCCAGACTCGGTTAAGCTTTGTTTATATTGTAATGTATGTTACAAAGCATTATTTCTTTAAAGAGTGGATAAACGTGAATTAACATGGAATGAACAGTCAAAGAAACACAAATCAGATCGTCATTCCTGACGGATACCCCTGACATAGTTTCTAAAGTCAGAGAAGCACCTTTGGCAGCCCCCCAATAATGCATGACAGATGTATATCAACCATACACTCGGTGATGGCAAGATCTAGCAAATGTGTAGCCAAAATTCCCAAGAGGCTCTGAGTTGTTAACTTGCTCTTTCTCCTCATCTCCATCTGGATTCAATGTGCTGGAAGAAATGCATAGACAATCAAACAAGAAATGGGTAGAATGTCTATTTCACCTTTCATTCTATTCTTTTGTCAATTCCTCGTTTATTCTCCATATGCTGTACTTACTTCCCGTATCTCTTCAGGTTATGGAATGCATATAATCATGTATTTGTGCTACTGTACTTTTTGTGAAAATGAAAATATTAGAACAATGTATTATTAAATTACAAATGCATGACCCGAAGTTGTAAAATATCTTAACATGGCCATAAAGATGCTTGAGAAAAAGCTACTAAAATGATTTTTAGGAACGTATAGGCATAATGACGCGTAAATAAAAACTATTTTGTGGTCATTTGCATGTTCTAATTGTTCTGAAGCTGTTCGGATCTTTAATTACATACAGTGATACTCTATTCAATCTTATGATTGGCTATTTGAACATATAACAACGGATATAAAGACCAATAGCGCAGTGAATAATTAAAGCAAATCTTTGCAATGGAGCTGCATGCCGTTTTAAAGCCATTAGAGGGAGCACAAACACAATGTATTTAAATCAATTTGAGATTGACAATTATAGAAATATAATCAGCCTATGCAAATTCTCTTAACTTGAATATAAAACTAACAAGTTGGTAAGCACATTTTCTACTGATATTTTTTTTCTTTTCTGCTGACTAATTAATATGCAAGTTATATTGATATACATTACAAATGAATCTTTGAAGCAGTCATATACAATGGGTTTTATATAATAAAAATGTGAAGTAAGAAACAAGGGTAGGTTGCATACTGGGAGGGGGCTGCTGTGCTTGGAGGTTTATCAGTCAATCTCATGTTCTGCTGTGTCACTGTGCTGTGGCATTTCCTTTATTCTCTTGGCACTGCAAGTGTACATGAAAGAACACACCACATGTCCTGCAACCAATGCAACGAAGCAGATTGCATATTATACAAGCATAGCACAAAGTTCATTATCTTCTTGTGCAACATGAAAACACTCACACACACAAAAACAACTACACCTGTAATTAATGACAAAGTATTGTGATTCTAAAGTGCTACTTGCTAAAATTTGCAAGGCAAGCATAAAAAGGTTGTTTTAAAGATGAGTAGATATTAGTGTATAGTTATTATAATGATTATTACAATCCTATTATAATTACCTAAATAAATAAATAATAGACACAATGTGTAAAATGCTTTCACAGAACTAAGAATGACAAATTCTGAGCTAACACTTCCATATTAAAATGCTTTGCGTATGGACCTGATCTTTCTAACAGTAAACTTTACTGTCCTTTGTTTGGAACATATTTGCTCTTGCACCTCCTGAATTTACACGAAAAGCAATGTTTGTGCTTCAGTAACTTCCTTAAGACCATGACAAGGCAAGAATCAGTAAAACAAACCTCACAAATGCTGCTAAGGTCAAAGGTCTGGGTGTAACCAAACAAGGAATATGATCTTCAGGAAGCCTTGGAGGAATACTTACTGCAAAACGATCTGGTATCTGCTAGAGATCCATAAAATCTGATTGATTTATAAGAACAATAACAAAAGAGTATGGGCTCTTAATATTATGGATGTAAATATGCAATATTCTAGCCTACATATAATCTGATAAACAGGTAAATTAATATGCATGTTAGTACTAATTAAAATGATTGAATGTGACTGTAATTTTGGATAAACATTTTCCAGTTTTAATTGTGGAACTATACTGCATACGTTTATGCCAACATTGGTAATGACTATGTTTGTAGGGGTAAACATGAAACTGAAGTTCCCTGTTTGAAATGTGGATTAGCTTGTTCATTATTGTGGAATGCCACTCAATGTATATTCTGACTCACAGAAGCCACAGTGACAATTAAAATCCCAACGTGCCCAAACAAATACACTGCAAATACAAATTTCACCAAGGATTAGGAAGAGGGTTTCCCAGTGGGTGTCTGTTTGCTTCTTGCATAACAACCTTAAGGATTTTTAGCAAAGAACATGCCACATTTTCCAGACCGTGAAGCATTCAGAGATGGATTATCTAAGAAGTATATTTAAAAGACAAATAAGATCAACTGACAATCCTCGATATCTTTGCTTTCGGTTTGTCAGTCAGCCTGCACGCATTAGGTTCCACTGGCGTTCAGCTAAACAGAGGAGTTGCACAGTCATGCTGATGTCAATGGCTCTCTATGTTTGGACGGCTGCCAGCGGGGGCGCGCGCTGGAGAGCGTGCACGAGCCTCCTTCACACAGTGTGTTTGGAAGCGGGCGCGAGCTTGAGTGAAGCAGTGTACGCGCGTTTGCCCTCACAGTCAGTTGACAGCTGGAAGGCGGTGGAGCTTCGCTACACAGAAAACTTTCGATTTTTTTCTATTCTGCTTTGACGTTTTACGCGCCAACTGCTGGAACGTTCTGTTCGTGAATGCGCGCGGAGTGCATTCCCCTCTTCATAACTCTTTTTGTTATTCGAACAGCATCGTTCTTTATGTAAAGCGCCTATTACAGTACGTAAGTGGAAGTAAGTGAAAAACTGTCGCCGGTTCCTGATACAAGGTGAGTGCTTTTAGCTGGAGTAGATGGAGGATTGCGTTACATTTTTTGTCGATGGACATCGGAACGCACTACAAAGCGCGAGCTTGACAGTTGTTTAACTAATAAAAGTCATTTTCAGCACAGGGGTGCGACAGCCAGCCCACGGGGTAATGATGTCACAACTGTTAAAATCTGTAGCACTGAGTGCTTCTTGTTTTTTTTTCTTTCCTAAATTAAAGTAGTGACAGATTTCAGTTCTTTATTATGCTTAAGCAATATGACACCAGCAGTCCTACTCTAATAAAATTGTACAGACTCAGCTGTAGGCACGAGGTCGCAGGTAAATTTCAGCTTTACTGATTTTTGCCCAGCATGATTGCTAGTGTAATATTATGCAGTACCTTACATACAAATAGCCTGTAACTTACGTTTCACTAAAGTTTAACGAGTTAGTTTGTATATTTCTTCTCAGCCAGCGAATATAGTTCGGAAAATGCCAAAGCTTCAAGCTTTGGGTGTCACCAAGCAACGCTCAGGCTGAAAGCCGGACTGGATCAGCGTGTATTACTGGAGCGGAATGGCCCCTCCCACGTTTAAAGCGTTCTGTAAGGATTAGGCTGGAGTCTACTCCGGGTTTTCTGTGATGCTCTGTGCAATAAACCCGTTCCGAGCGATCGTGTCTGACAATATTGGAGATTGAAATTGGAGCTGACAACCACGTGACCACAATCTGGCGTAAAAAAGTAGATTAGAGATTTTTAAAAATAAATAAGTAAAAAAACCCAGAAAGAATCATTTGCAGAGATAAAATGTAAAAAAATGTGTCTGTAATGGGACACAACAGATTTGTAAAAACCCTTTTATTTTGCGGTTACGCAAAACTTCGCAAAGCTTCCTTTTGTCATAATCATTATAACTGTGTTTCCGTATGCGAGAGACACTGTTGTTCCAATGTTGTGTCGCCACCTACTGTCAACATGCAATTATTTTTGTGAGCAAATCATTAAATCATGCATTCAGCAAATAAGTTCAAAACAGATTAATTTAAAGGTGCAGTATGTTAGCTTGACAGATAGCGGTTAAAATGGGTACAGCAATAACAAAGGCATTCTGACCCGGAACGCACATTTCTGAGTAGAATTACTGTAATATTGCCTGTTAGTGGTTGAAATGGGTACTGCAATTCCATCCCGGAATCCGCCCGTAACAAAAATTTCAAAGAATTAATGAGTATAGCATCGTTTTTCAGATAAACAGTAATGTAAACATAACATGTTTCTTTAATATCTAAAAACATGATTTTTTAGCTTTTAACCATATAGCACCTTTAAGAATAAAACTGCTTTGTGTTGATTGTCCCCCTTAACGGCAGCTATTTTCACTGACAAAGCTTAAATACACTAAGTTACCTGGAGTATTTTCTAAAATGCAAGTTACTCAACGCTTACTCTTGCTTGTGATACTGCTTAATTATATGATTCTGTTCTTTTTAATTAATTGTTTCCCTGCTGATTTGACAGGTTAAAGTGATACGTGCACATACGATTATAGACTATTGTGCTGCAGTAGTTCAGATTTTTCACTTTTTTTTTTTACAAAATGTTATTTTTTAGCTGTAAATTGTAATGCTTATATTTATTAGCACAGATTAGTTTTTTTGCTGTTGTTATTTACATTACTCAGCTATAATAGCTAGCAGTTATGTAAAGGATAAAGTACAATTAGCTGGTTGTTATCATGAAATAGACCTCCACCTGGGTGACCAGGCTGGACATTATAGGACATAATGGCGAATTGCAGCACTGGTCTGTTCAGTCAACCGTCCCGAAACTCACTGGCCCTGGGCCATCGGGTGATCCTTATTGTCTTAAGCTAAGTGAATTGTTATTAGTCATCTCGCTGTGAGTCACACTGCAGTGCATTCCTTCAGTGTGTGTGTGTGTGTGAGAGCACATCTGACTCTTTCCAAGATAACTAGTAGATAACACCATTGTGCAAGAAATTCAGTGTACTTCGAACTTCATCTGAACAAAGGATTTCCCATCAGGCTGATTCTAGGTCAGTGATCACCACCCTGCCATGTACCCAGTGTCTTTATGATTCACAGTTTTCCGCATAGTCATGAACACCTTCCAGACTGCTCATAGACTGCTGGCTCTTTATCAGGGCAATGGAGATGTGTCATGGTGCAGTTATCAATGAGGTGTTTTGTACTCTTGCTGACCTCAGCTATATAACTGTGACACAGTGGAACTGCGCTCTCCCTCCCTCCCGCTTTCCTTGGAAATCCCATAAGCGATGAGGACTTTGTTTTATTAAAGGCATAGTCCAGCCTAAATTGAAAAATCTGTCATTATTTACCTACCTCATGCAATTCCCAACTTGTTTGTTCTGCAAAGCTCAAAAGTACAAGACTTTTTTTAATCAGTTCATGTGAACATCTGTCAAGCTCCATAAACAACAAAAACTCTGCGAAGCACATTGGACACACCGTATAGTTTTTTTTTAAAAAAAGTCTGTACATGAGCAGAAGCATGAGCTAGACATAATTTTTATTAAAATTATTATCAGAGAATAACTTAAATAAGTAAATGACACATAATTCACTTCACTGCCTTGGTGTGTTTTCTGTTCTTTTTGGGGCTTGTCAGATGTTGCCACTAAGAACTGGTTAAGTTTGCATGAACTCCTATAATGCAATTAGAGCAGTACTGCGGTTAAGTTGGAGCTCATGTAAACAGGATACTGTAATTATGTTAATATGATTATGCTTTATAATCTAAGTAACCATAACTGCAGAAAAATGCTTATTTTAACCACACTTATATGAGGGTGCTTTAATCACATTGATGGACTCTTGCCAAAGTGTGCTTTTTTATAAAAGAAACAGAAATTATACTGTATAAACACTTTCAGAGAGTATTATAGATACATCTTTATTACTAGTTAAGCAGCAAGTGTACATGTGCTAGTGCTACATATAAATGAGGTAGGTACTCTAGAACAGTTTTGCATCTGACAAATAAAACCAGCAACAAATTTAAATTAAAAATTGTATGTTGCAGTTTGGGAACAAGTGAACAGATAAAAGCACATTTATTAGCAAGTAATCAAAGCTTTAAGAAGCAGGATTAAAAAACTGGGGTTTGCCCCGTGTCATGTAATCCTATATTTTTCCAAGGAATTCCTCACTCTGACTAATGGTGTGAGTATAAACATGGCTATTGTATAGAAACTGCAGTATGAAGGTTCTTCAAAAATGTCAGACGTTTTGTTCCACAGACATGACATATGGCTAGGCAAACAATGAATATGCATTTAATTTGATCATCTTCCACAGCACAACGTGGTACTTAACCAGGACAAAAGTTCACTTGGCAGCACCTTCCACAAAAAGTTCCAGCTTTTCACTTTCTGTTGTATAATTTTTCAAATAACCTGACGCTTAGCGGGTTAATGGTTAATCCCACCAGAGCAGTGGTGCTAATGTGCACAGCGCAGCATGTTAACGTTCTCTTTAAAGTCTAGCTTAGCGATATGGCATGTGGGAGCATGATACAATGAGCCTTTATGTGGGATGGAGGCCATGACTGAAGAAGCGCTCTTAGTTCCAAAAGAAGCAGCATTGTCTTGTGATAAAACCTTCTTTAAGACAAATAAGTCTATCCTCAGCACTCTGGATTGTGCAAGAAGAGCAGCAGAGATGACCTGCAAGTGTGGAATGTTACATAACCAATAAAAAAAATGGAATTTCTGATGAGCAACAACATTTAGCCTGATCAACAACAGAGACTTTGGCCTTCACTTGAAAACCGTGTTAGTGTGCACAAAGGTCTTTTGATGCACAACTATTCCAGTTGTGCCACAAGCATGGTTTTTAAAGTATTGTCTGGGTAACGCAGGAAATCACTTTGCTGTAATGTCTGTAAAAGGGGTGTGGCTTGGCTGTTTTCCTTTTTTTTGAAGTCTACTTGACATCCGTCAAGGAATAGGGAAGTGAAACCTGATTCAGCCAAGTCTGTGCAACCGTCAGCATAGGCAGTAATTAAAGACAGTTCCTTGTACACATTGTTATAGTAGAAATTGCCTTTTCAGGATTTACGTAATGCTGCCATTGTATTCCTTGTATATCGCCTGTTCCATGTTGAGTTTGTTTAGTTTTATATCTAAGATATCTTCCTCAATCATCTTGGCTATATTTAATTATGCATTTGATAAACAGTGAAAGCACTGGAGGGGATAAACAAAGCATTTCTCAATGTTGTATTTCTGTTTTTCCACAGGGTGAAAAGAGCACGACCCATCTCAGAGGACAATAACCTTTTGGAAGAAAAGAACATTGCATTTTTAATGCGTGTGCTTAAAATAATCTTGAAGATTACTTAGCTTGTGCATCCTCTAGAGTATAAATGTAAAATGACATTTTACTTCCTCTATATAAGACAAATAGCAGCATTTGTCTGATTTAAGAGGAAAAACGGTGTAATATTTCAACAATGCCAACTTGGCTTGATACAGCAACTTGGTATGGTGGACTTCTAACCAGGCAGAAGAAACATGGCTCTCTATCCCCAAGTGATCATCAGCTGTGCCTTTATTTCTTCATGACACGTGGATGGGTTTAGACATTGTTCTGCTGCAGTCGCCATCCATTTCCTACATATATAAGTGACATTCTAGGACTCGGAGAATGATATGTCCAAGAAAGAAGAGGCCCATCAAAGATGAGGATTTCTCTGCTATCGTGGTGCCCTCCATGAGGGGTCACGGTTACTTGGATTACACAGTTGAAAGTCATCCCTTTAGAGCCATGCAGATCATGGACGAGCTCCGGCATCATGGGCTGCTCTGTGATCTGGTTCTACATGTAACTTACAAAGACAAGATAGTGGATTTTAAGGTGAGAGATGTGGAATTCATTTGCAAATGTGCAAGAAAACTTAAATAGCATATTTGACAAAAATGTTTAAAAGGATCAATGCCATATAAAGCCGTTTTATTCTACTTAAAGTGCCATGAAACCTCCTATTTTAGCACATGTCAGGGATTTTTTGTTTTAACGGAATTAAGGTTCTCGCACTTGCATAATGGAGAACAGTGTTAGTAGTATTTTTATGTAATTAGGTCTTTCGGGGGCTATTTTGGTTGCCTGAGTTTGAGTCAACATCACAGACTTTTTCCATGCACTATACAGTGCTAGTCATAAGACTGTGGCTTTGACCTGTGTGGCCTTACAACTCTAAAATATTTTGCAACAAGTATTTATTAAGTAAAGATTTCTAGATTTACAGAGAGGTGGATTATAAGACGTTTTGAGTTGAGTGTGAACAGATGAAACTACTTATCGATGCACTCAGAAGTTATCAAAAAAGTAAAACAGCATTTATTTACACACAGTAAAAGCAGTAATGTTGTCTAATATTACATTTTAAAATAAATATTTTATTATTTGATCATGTAATTTATACCGGTTACAGCAAAGCTAAATTTACACCAGTCTTTCAGAAATCATAATAATATGCTCCATTACACTTTTGATCAGTGTAATTGTTACGTCCCCTTCTTATCCAGGGGTGTTAGGGGAGTAGCATATCTTACGAAGTGTATGTTGAGTTGAGTGAGTTGCGTCCATCTGCATTCCCAAAACTCACACACAAATGAATTTCTTCAAGAAAAGTTTATTTACAAAGTAACAAATCAACAGAGTTTTGACAAAAGAGTCAACTACCTAAGAAAATATAGACCTCTAACTTATCTATCATACAAAAACACTCAAATAAAATGACAATGCTCCCCTAACTCTATAACTATAACAAAACAGGAGAAAACGAGCAATCCAAAAATAAATGGCACCCACCTCCTTACTGCGTCTGCAATCCAAAGAAAAGAAAAAGAAAATAACACAAGCACATGGCCACTACAGCCAGTGCACAACACTTTCTTGAAATACTAAAGCTCAGAGCACACACACTACACGCACAACAAACTTCCTTAAGGAAAGTATTGAAGCTCAAAGCTTACAAACAACAAGAATTGGGAACTAACAGACAGGCCACAAGCTCTCTCTGATGAACAGTGGGTTCCCTCTGCTCAAATGTGAACTCCTCTCCACAGCTCTAACGAGGGACAGGTGACTCCTGTGAGAGGATAGAGCATCCTGAGAGAGGTCTAGAGCATATGTTGCTCTAGACGAAACTACTACTTGCAATTCCAGTATGACCCCTGTTGTTGCTGCTGTTTGTTCACCTGTCTATTCTCCTGCACAGGATGGTTTGGGTGGGAGTGGTGCAAACATGTCCTGTGAACGCCTTCAGAACTCTGCCATTTTAAATGGTCTGGAGACCAATCTTACTCATCTCTCTACAAGGCAACGTGAGGATGTCATGAGTCTGATTAATAGGTTTTCTATGCCATTTTCAGATGTTCCCTGTCAAACTACTGTTATTTGTCATGACATTGATGTTGGAAACTCGACCCCAGTCAAACAGCATCCTTACCGGGTTAATTACCAAAAACGTGAGTTTTGGGAGAACGAGGAAGTCCAGTATTTGTTGCAACATGGTTTTGCTCAGCCCAGTCAAAGCCCTTGGAGCTCACCCTGTCTGCTAGT
>JAUMHP010000041.1:15253027-15265087 GCA_032361065.1 Enteromius trimaculatus | reverse complement strand
CAGCCACCTTTCAACGCTTGATGCAGACTGTGTTATCTGGAGTACCCCATTGTGAAGCTTATCTAGATGATGTTGTGTTTTCAGATACATGGGAGAACCATCTACACACACTCACTGAGGTTTTCAATCGTTTGGCCAAAGCTTCTTTGACCTTGAACCTGGCAAAATGTGATTTTGCAAAAGCTGTTGTGACCTACTTGGGAAAGAAAGTTGGGCATGGGCAAGTTCGCCCTGTGGAAGCTAAAGTCTCAGCCATCCTGGAGTTTCCGGGTCCCTTAAACGAGAGTTGCGAAGATTTTTGGGAATGGTAGGGTACTACAAAGGGTTCTGTGAGAATTTTGCCACCATAATTTCTCCCTTAACTGACTTGCTCAGTTCCTCTAAGAAGTTCATATGGAGTGCAGAGTGTGCAGATGCTTTTGCGGCTGCAAAGGACATTATGTGTAATGCCCCTGTACTTGCTGCCCCGAACTTTACTCTGCCTTTTAAACTGGAAATAGATGCCAGCGCAACGGGAGTAGGAGCAGTTCTCCTGCAGGAAGATGCCTTTGGTGTAGGCCACCCAGTATGCTACTTCTCTAGAAAACTTACCAAGTGTCAGCAGAATTACAGCACAATAGAGAAGGAGACCTTGGCTTTCCTCATGGCTCTGCAACATTTTGAAGTTTATGTTGGCGGTAGTTGCACTCCAGTGTTGGTTTATACTGACCATAATCCTCTGACCTTCTTATCTCAGATGCGCAACTCTAATCAACGCTTGATGCGCTGGTCCCTCATTGTACAAGAGTAGAACTTGGATATTCAACATAAAAAGGGGTCAGAGAATGTTATAGCAGATGCACTCTCCAGTTGTAGGCCCGAAGAGACCCATTAAGACGACCTTGCACAACAGTAGGAGCACTGGAAGGCTGAGGTGTGCCTCCACTGTCAGTGTGGAAAGAACCCAAGGACTAGTTATCCGTGATCAGGCTTTGGGGTTGGGTAAATTCCAGAGTTGCTCTGTTGGTGACGAAATGACTGCAGCTGCAACAATGGTAACTTCCAATGGAGAAACGCTGTTTCTTTCTGAAGACAACAGAAGAGTCAACTACCTAAGAAAGTATAGATCTCTAACTTAAAAATAACACAAGCACATGGCCACTACAGCCAGTGCACAACACTTTCTTGAAATACTAAAGCTTAGAGCACACACACTACACGCACAACAAACTTCCTTAAGGAAAGTATTGAAGCTCAAAGCTTACAAACAACAAGAATTGGGAACTAACAGACAGGCCACAAGCTCTCTCTGATGAACAGTGGGTTCCCTCTGCTCAAATGCAAACTCCTCTCCACAGCTCTAACAAGGGACAGGTGACTGTAATTAAGCTCCTGTGAGAGGACAGAGAGAGAAGCAGAGGAAAACAGACAAACTACCAAGCAGGCTGTTGAACATCAGCAAAAACACTTATACACATGTCTTGGGACATAACACCCCCACCCATAAATTACAGATTACCACCGTAATTTGTAACAATTCAACAAAATATGTACTCACATACAAAACCCACAGGTCAACTGTTTGCTCTATTGTACTAGGGTGACCATACATGCCATTTTTCCCGGACGCGTCCTGGCCAGGATTTCTATAAGGATATAGGTTTTGGCTTGGCTTGCGTGTGCAGACCGATCGGTATGACACCACTTCCTTATGTTTCCAAAACCCTCTTGATGTACAAATCAAAACAACATAGAAATCCTGGCAAGAACACGTCCAGGGAAAATGGCACGTATGGTCACCCTACTTATACAAATATATGTCTTGGGACATAACAGTAATGCATCTTTGCTGAATAAAAGTATTTATCTTACTGACCATAAACCTCTGAACAATAGTGTATATTCTTTACACAAAGTACAAATGAAACATTATTAGAAAATTATTTATTACAAAAAACATAAAATTATTGCTTTAAAATGGCCTGTGTAAATTATAATATGCTTTAAAAAAATGTTTGCAATGAAATGCAATGCAATGAATATTCTTCATATTGTACATTATTAAGATTCAATACATAAATTCAGGTGTAGCATTAAGGTTTGTAGGATTTACAAGACAAGACAATATAGTGTAGAATTTTTTATTGCCCTTAAAGGTTCACCCAAAATTACCCTATAATTTACTGACCCCCAAGCCGTCCTATGTGTATACGACTTATAAAAAAATGCCAAGTTTGGAAATGCTGGTTGATAGTGGCCATTATTTTGAAATGGCATATATACATTGCAAAACTATGCCTCAAGGGGTTTAACACGATGGGTTTTTAAAACAAAAATATTTATTTTTTCAAAGTTATAACTCATATCACTGACTTTCAGCAACGGTTTCTAGTTGGTATAGTAAACTACATAGCATTTATTGTTTGACTATAAAGAAACAGGTCCAGCGTGTTATAGTTACTTTTAATATGGTATGTCCCTGGCGCTGCAAATTACAGTGCACAAAGATAAATTGTCCTCATTACAAGTTTGGAATTATGTTAGTACATGTTAAGGCATTTGATTGTAATTATAAAAACACGACACATACAGCTCATGATTTAGTTTCAGGTGTGTCCTGCCTGTTTTTTTGTTTTTTTTTTAACCCCAGTCTACATTTCCCAGGTGCATAAACTGGTCCTGGCAGCCTGCAGTCCTTACTTCAAAGCCATGTTTACCAGCAACTTCAAGGAATGCCATGCCTCGGAGGTCACCCTGCGAGACGTGTGCCCTCAGGTCATCAGCCGCCTCATTGACTTTGCCTATACCTCCCGTATAACAGTGGGCGAGAAGTGCGTTCTTCACGTCCTCTTGACTGCGATGCGCTATCAGATGGAAGAGGTATCCAAAGCGTGCTGCGACTTCCTCACGAAAAACCTGGAGCCGTCAAATGTCATAGGCATCTCGAGATTTGCAGAGGAGATCGGCTGCACTGATCTGTACCTTCGCACACGAGAGTATATCAACACTCACTTCAATGAGGTGCGTGCCCCGTGGACTCCGTTCACAGAAGTGTCAGTTAGCAGCGATCGATAGTTGCCACCTGCTGTGCTCTCTTAAGTAACTGTACTACTCTGCAATTGACCTGTAACTGTTAGTCTTTAAATGAATGAAGGCTATAGAGAATGGCACTGTGTAGCTAATTGCTTTGTCAATGGAACTCAGGTCTGTCTTGCAGATGGATATTGATTCATATAAATTATCCAGCTGTCAAACGGATCAGGCATTACAGAAATTATTCACACAAAAACTATCATTTTATCACCCTTTGTGTCAATACAACTTGCATTATTTTCTTTCTTCATTCGTAAAATTTAAATAATGGATGTAAAAATTACCAAGCAATGGACCCTTTTAAAAAAATGCATTTCCTAACTTTGTAAATCCAGCATTGAGTGTTTTTAGTTTTCATGTAAAAAGGTTTTTAAAGTATACTTTTTATTACCTCAGAGTTAAGTTAAATCAAGTTAACAAACAAGTTAAAACCCTTTCCAATGTCTTTTGTTGTAGTTTTCTTTTACCATTATAATAGTTTACCCAACTATGAAGACTCGTGCTTCAGAAATACCCCGAAATGTGAAAAGGGTCCATTGCTAAAAGTTCTTGTTCGTTGAATATCTCCCCTTCTGCAAGAGTTTCTATATAGTTTATCATGGTTTTTAAACCCTCATGTTCTTGCCATTAAAATAGGTTTTGGTGACAAAAGAAGATACCCATAACTTTTGGTGTCAGTCATGTCGAAACTGTAAAAAATGCATCTAAAGTCACAATTTTTAAAATTAAAAATAGCAAATACAATGAATGATGAATGACTTGCAAACCTGTTGCAAACTCTGTTTTGGGAAATCTTCCACCTTCACCAAAAATTCCCAGTCTTGTGGATTCTTATTACAATGCGTTAAGTTCCTCCCAAAATCTGGCTGATCAATAGTAAAATAGACTGCACCTTTATTGCGAAAAATGTTTCTGGTTTTAAATGTTTATGCAAATACACTTTTACATATGTCCATATATACTTGTACACAGGTAACCAAAGAGGAAGAGTTCTTCAGTTTGTCCCATTGCCAGCTGCTGGAGCTGATCAGTCAAGACAGTCTTAAGGTGCTCTGCGAGTCCGAGGTCTATAAGGCCTGCATCGACTGGGTTCGCTGGGATGCAGAAAGCCGAGCACAGTACTTCCATGCCCTCCTCAATGCGGTCCACATCTACGCTCTGCCGCCCACATTCCTCAAAAGACAACTGCAGTCGTGTCCCATCCTCAGCAAGGCCAACTCCTGCAAGGACTTCTTGTCCAAGATTTTCCAGGACATGGCTCTTCGAAAACCCTTACCACCCGCTCCTCATCGTGGGACTCAACTCATCTACATAGCAGGAGGTTACAAGCAAAACTCTCTGGACTCTCTGGAAGCCTTCGACCCAAGGAAGAATGACTGGATAAAGCTAGCTGACATGGGATCTCCTTGTAGCGGGCTCGGGGCGTGCGTGTTGTTCGGGCTGCTTTATACAGTCGGGGGACGGAATCTCTCTCTGCAGAACAACACGGAGTCCGGATCTTTGTCCTGCTACAACCCCATGACTAACCAGTGGACCCAGCTGGCTCCGCTCAACACGCCCAGAAACCGAGTGGGTGTCGGGGTCATTGACGGCAGCATTTATGCCGTAGGGGGTTCACATGCCTCTGCACATCACAACAGCGTTGAGAGGTGAGGCTGAGACAGGAAGAAAACTCGAAAAGGTTTTGTTTCGTCTCTTTTACGATGTAGGGTTTTTCCCCTTTATGTTATGTTTCCTTTCTCCTATTATACGTACGCTAGCGGAATCAAAATATTAGCACAGTGCGGATTGACAGATTAAAACTTGAAACCCTGAAGACTGTGTCGAACACCTGTCCGAACATTCACACAGGAATACAAAGATACAAAATAAATAAATATTAGCAGAAAGGTTGTGTTACACGCTACACTTGCGACACGTCCCTCATCGGTTACAGAAAGTGTTTTGATTCGAAACAAGCACCTTCCATCAGGGTGTAGAGATCATTTTGCTTAGTTCTTTTCAGAGCAGTCACTCTTGACTAACAGGCTCCAGGCATATCTGTTTCATAACGTACATTCCACAGCACAGAGTCAGGCTAGGCCTTTCAAGTGAAACGCATTTGTCCGCAATAAGTGTAATGATATGAATATCTTGTATTTATATACAGTGACAGATCAAGTAAGAAGACGTAATGCGAACTCTACAGTATTTCTAGGGTTTCAACAGTAACTCAAAACGAAAGTGACGTGTTGTTTGTTAAGTACTGGATGACAGTGCATCTAAATATCACATTTGAAAGGAGGGACTCTTGTATTGTGAGAACTAAGGTGGTTGCTTTATTTACCTTTTGGAAGCAAATTACTGTGATCTGACTACATTAATAGTCTTGCTAATAATTTTAATTATCTTTAATTAGTCTTGGGGGGAAATGAATAAATGACTTTGCCGCAAATAAAAAAAAAAATGGATATATTAATTTATTCAGCAATACTTTATAGGATGCAAAAAACTAAGTTATGGAAAACTAAATTAAGACATTGAACTTATAAATGAAAAATTGATTATGTATGGACACTATCGTTCAAAGATACTTTTAAAGAAGTGTCTTGAAAGCAGCATTGATTTAATTAAAAGTAATATGAAATGTTATTATTTAAAATGGTTAAATGCAATTTATTTCTGTGATGGAAAGATGAATTTTCAACAGACATTACTCTCACATGATCCTTCAGAAATTGTTCCACAATGCAGATTTTTTTTCTTATCAGTTTAATTCATTCTCTTTTAAAAACATGAGAAGTTTATGCCAGAAAACATAATACGCGAGTGGCATAACCTCATTAACTACATTAATTGTCTTGCTAATATTGATAAGTGAGCAAATTATCTTTACTTATCTTTAATTATTCTTGCTTATCAATGTCTAAATGACTTTGCTGCAACTTGCAATGCAATATGCTGACTTTTTTTATTTTTAGTCTGAACATTAGGATATACATTTTTGCAACATACCTTCTGTTCAATTTTATGCGTTCTTGCTAAATAAATGTATGAGTTTCTTTGAAGAACAAAATATGTAAGTGGCATAAACCTCATCAACCAATCTTTTCCTTTTTTCCTTTTTTTAACCATTTATTTGTGGAGTTTTTGAAAAGCTTTCTATGTTAACAAGCACAAGTTCAAGTTCATAACAGAGCCATGTGAATCCTATTGAGGATCATTTATAACTGAGTGAGCAGCTCAAATCTGAAAGTTAATCTGTCTAGGAATGCAGGGAGAGAAAGTACGTGTATTCTTTTTAGGAATCAGAGTTAGACGCAAATTCAAACAATGACAGTCGATAAATCATCTAGAATTTCAAAGATGTGTGAAATTCAAACTCTGTTGTGCTGGGAGACTGAAACTCTTGGGTCAGTAACAGTAGCTGTCTTCACAAGGTTTGTTGGCAGGTTAAATGGAACCTCTTCTTGCTGAAGGCTTTTTTTAAATCGTTGGTCATAAATCCACTCATGGGAATTGCTTGCAGTTATGATTGGTATTTGGAACCAGGAACAAAGTGATGAGCCTGAGTTATTTAGAAAGAATAATGATTGAGATCTCTTTTGTATTGACTTCCTCATTGCTGTTTCTAAGAAATCATATTCCTTGATGACAATATCGTAACTGGTATGTAAGGATTTCCTGCTTATTGTTTTCACAGGTATGACCCAGAGACAAACCGTTGGACGTTTGTGGCCCCTATGTCAGTGGCGCGGCTGGGGGCCGGTGTCGTTGCGTGTGGAGGAAGTCTGTACGTGGTTGGAGGATTCGACGGGGACAATCGGTGGAACACGGTTGAACGCTATCAACCCGACACGAACACCTGGCAGCACGTGGCACCTATGAACACAGTTCGGAGCGGTCTCGGTAAATATACTGCACCATTTATCAAACTAATGAGTTGGAACCGTTTTCTTTTACTTGACATGTTAACCGCATATGATGTACTGCGCCAATGGTGCGATTATATAAAAGTGACTGAAGGCAACTATGAAAATAAGAGAACAAAAAACGACATCATATCTAATCAAGTGGCATTTTACAGCATGTTGTTACAACCTGCAACAACATAAAACACCATTCAAGTTTAAATATAATACTGTACTGCTCTAGACAATGATTGAAATGTATGAATTGTCAGCACTTCCTATGTTATTACCTTAATTCAAAAGATGAATCACTTAGTTTTACTCATTTGTAAGTCGCTGCGAGTAAAAGTGCTTAATAAATAAATTTGAATTAAACAAAAATGAAATAACAAATCTAACTAAAAATTGTTCCATTTTTAAGTTAAAGGAATAGTTCACCCTAAAATGAAAATTTGTCTTTATCTCAAGTAGTTCCAAACCTGTATATATTTCTTTGTTCTGCCAAACACAAAGGAAGATTAAAAAAAAAAAACATGAAAGTCAATGGTGACCCAAAACGGCCTGGTTGCAAACTTTTTTAAAAATATCTTCCTTTGTGTTCGGCAGAACTAATTAAGCTTTGGATCCACTCGAGGTTGAGTGAATGATGACAGAATTAACATTTTTGGGTGAACTAATCCTTTAATAAATAAAAAAGATGAATGAAATGCCCGTGATGGCACTAGGAATGTCTATTTCAGCTGGATGACACGGCAGCTAATGCAATAATCTGTAATTGCTTAAACAGTGGCATAGTCACTCAATAACTCATATCAGAAGAGTTCAGGATTCAGCAGCAGCATTCAGTCCATGCAGGAGTCCACAACTGTTTTTTTAATTCTATTTAAAGTCTACGTGAACTGGAAGTTTGCAAGCTGTTTTACTTCCATATTGTACATGCGAGAGAATAGAGTGCGCGGCTTGCTTTTTCTACTGCAAATTGATTGGATGCAGTAAAGTAAGCATTGAACACTGACAGTCGGAGGGGCGTGGTTAAGGATGTCATGCTCATGTCCAAACTGTCAAACTGACATCACCAGAGAAGGCCTGTTCTTTAAGAGGGGAGGAGCATTTACATTTTTTGTGAATTGACTATTCTGCCGATTTTGGTGATCAGTTATTTATTCAAACTGTTTTTATTATTCCGAATGTTGAAAACGAATTTTGATAATTTGAAACATATTTTGTGAAATTATAAATGTATTTGTCTCATCACATGAATTGAATGCATCCTAAAAAACATTTTATTTGTATTGTTTTTAAAATATTACTTTTCACCATCCATTTCAAAAGGATCATGTGACACTCAAGACTGATGTAATGATGCTGAAAATTCAGCTTTGCGCTCAAAGAATTAATTAATTTTTTAATTATATATTTAAAAAAACTATATTCAATTGTAATATTTCACAATATAACTATTTTACTGTATTTCCTATTAAATAAATACATCATTGGTAAGCATAAGAGATGTCTTTTTGACCACTAGTGTTTATTATATAAGTTTTCTGAAGCCTGAAATGTAGGTTACACAATAAAAATACTCCTTTGAAATTCCTGACATACTTGGTCACCAATCGCTTTTATTGTTTGACAGGGAGCTCCATAATGGAATGTAATATGTAATCAGATTTTTTTGTATTAATGACACGCTACCACCGCTGTGTGGTGTTTGTGTTTGCAGGGGTGGTGTGTATGGATAACTACCTCTATGCAGTTGGTGGCTACGATGGTCAAACCCAGCTCAAATCGATGGAAAGATATAACATCTCTCGAGACGCGTGGGAACCCATGGCTTCTATGAACCAATGCCGCAGTGCACATGGAGTCACAGTCTACCAATGCAAGATTTATGTGTTAGGTGAGCTGGATGCATGAACGGATACAATGTATACCTTGAAGGCAATGGAAACAGCTTTGAAAGAAACCGTCTGCTAAATTCAGAAATATAAATATTATTCCATTTCAGGTGGATTCAATCAAGGGGGTTTCTTGTCCAGCGTGGAGTGCTACTGTCCAGGCAGTAATGTATGGATGTATGTAACAGATATGCCCGTTGGGCGCAGTGGGATGGGTGTTGCTGTAACCATGGAGCCCTGTCCTGGAATCCTGCCAGAGGAGGAGGAAGACGAGGAGGAGATGTAATATAGAAGTTTGACCTGTCCTGTGCCATTTTGAAGACAGCACATGTTGCATTTCCTTCAAACTTAATGCATGTGATGCCAATAAGGACATTAATTTAGGTTAATTTTAGTCTTTTTTTCCCTTCACTACAAAGTGTGTGTGATTTAAAGAGAGAAATGTTGCTAATCACTGGACTAATGTACCTCCGATCACCTTATAAGGACTAATATCCTGTGACTGAGACACACAATCATTTTGTTGAACTGCTGAAAATTATTTTGTGAATTTGTTCTATAATCCTTTTGACCCCTGTAAGTGCACTGTTTAATGTGCACAACTGATAAAACACTGAAATCTAAAGAGGGTTTGGGCTTTGTTTCTGATTTATTATATGTTATAATACTTAATTCTCTTCATAGGGTTTAACAATAAATAGGTAAATGTTATATTGCAAATCCTCAACAACAAAAAAACAGTTACTAATGTATTAGAAATATCTTTATGTATAGCCTTAACTAGGCATCAGGCGTCGTAAAAAAGTGTTACCATAATTACTCTTTACCACTAGGTGGCAGGCTTCTACTTGCAAATGCAATGGTAGCACCTAAGGGCACGTCTCAATACCTACACTTCTCTTTGTATTTGACTACTTGTGTACTTACATGATGTATTTCCTGCATTTGAAGACCTCAAGTCTTTGTAAAACCGTTAATTACCCAATCAGACATACATACACAATCCATGTAAAAATTGTACAGATCTTTATTTTCACTACTTTGCACTTTAAAATGAGGTTCTGAATGTCTGTTCACCGGAGTATATGCAACAGATGATGCCACAACAATTTAAATGTGCTGCTTTTACAGTAGGTAGATAAAAACAGTTACTAACATTCTGTTCAACACCTTGTGGTTTACTGCCAAATTATATTTAACATCTAATTCATCTAACTTAAATTGTCCTCGAAATTTTTCAAATGCTGAACATAATGAACGATGGGTATCTAGATATCTATTGTTTGTTAAGCCATTATTCGGACCTGGGACAGTCAAGAGAGCAAGTTTGAGTATTGGAACATTTTGTGTGTTCATTTATTAAGTATTTTTAAAGCAAGAAATTTGTTGACAAGTAAAAATGTTGTTTTCAGAAAAAAACAAGTAAAAAATAAGTATGTTTTTACTATAACTATTTTACTATTAATTACTAATAATCTGCCAATGGGATAAGCAAAATAATCTTGTTTTCTGGTTGAAATAGCTTACACCATTGGGATACTATTTTGCTTGTTCTAAGCAAAAACTTACCTAATTTTAACATTTTTGATCATTTTTGATTTTAAATTTCTAGATATTTGGGCTAAAAAAATTAAATAAAAAAATATTAAATATAAAAAATATATATATTTTTTGCTGTGTATTAATCCATATTTGTTCATTCAGAATCTTTAGTTTGTTTAAAATCTTTCAACGATTAGTACAGAAAAACAATGTGTCCATTGAATAGTAATTTTTGCATGATGTTTTTGTTTTTAAATAATAAACCCAACTATTGTTGTGATGTCACAATAGTCATCCATCATGCGTCAAAGGCTTGTTTACAGAAGCTAGCAGACCCTTTCCTTGCTTTACCTCATCCACAGGTTTCAGTGCATTTCTGCTGGATGGATCTCAGGAAAACCAGCAGACATGGAAACTTTTGTAAATCATAATGAGTTAAAAGTTTGTATTGTTATGGATAGGTTTGCTGCTGCTGTGTTTGAGCGAGGTTTGTAATCCCTACTTCGCCGTCTCCACATGTTATAGTTTACAGAGAAAGGCTGGTTACATTTCCACGGTGAGCCTCAATGGTTTGTTTACTTAGTGATAACTGTTTAATCCACACACACAGGGGCTCCACTTTATTTCTGCAGGTTCCCGGCTTTATCCGTATCAAATCATGAGGTGTCATGTCAACACTGGCATACTGGGCAAACAGATTCCAGACCTTGGGTGGCTGGCTGGCAAATCCTCACCGTGTGGCAGGATGTGAGATGTGTGATCAGCGGGCAGTGGATCTGTCACACACAAACACACAAGCTGAGAGACACATAAGAGTGTGAGTAAGAACCCAAGGCCTTGTTTTTGGCTCATCCTGAACTCTGATTGGACAGAGAGCAGGGGCCGTCTCTTCCCTGAGCCTAACAACATATCTGATGACTCACACAGCAAAGTATGACGCACTCTCCAGTACACATCCACATCCACACTGACATGTTCAACAAACCTCAGCCCATGAATTCGTGATTCAGTTTGACACACAGCTGTCTTCTATAGAGTCTAAGGAACTTAACACAACATCCAAATGGTTAATATTAACTGGTCAAAGCAAAGAAGGCTCACTTGCATGTGATAGATGCAACATATCATAAAAGCAACAGTGTGAACAGGCTGCTAGCATGTTACAGGCCACACTGCAAATATATTGTTAATGGATATCACTGTCAGTTGTCGCATAGAAGGTAAAACCCACAATATAAATGAACTAAAGAATTGAAACACGTAGTAGGCCTATTGACTATATTTGTAACGACCACGTGCCGTTCGCTTCAGTATTTTACTTGTACAAAACAGTTGTGCTGCTTGATGTTGCAAACTTGTATTTGTTATCACATTATTAGATTCTGTTTTTATAATGGTAACGTTAAACGGACACACTGCCCTACAGAAAATAGCGAACTTTCGCGTTGGAAATAAATAAAATTAATCGGTTTACTTCATTTTAGTGTTCATTAGTGTGTTACTCCTCACATTCACACATAGGAGGCGCTAGAATCATTTGCTTTTTGGGGTTGACCAGCAATAGCAAAACGACTGCAGCTGCTACCCAGATAGCACACATACATCTAGGAGACATCTATTTGACGTCTGCATTTACATCTGCAAGACGTATTATTTAG
>JAUMHP010000041.1:15211079-15230055 GCA_032361065.1 Enteromius trimaculatus | reverse complement strand
ACTGGACAAACTGTATGTGGTATTGCCCTACACCTACCCTACACCTAAACCTACCCCTTACAGGAAACTGTGTGCACACACACACACACAAACTTCAATCTCTTTAGCTAGACTTTAGTACATAGTTTTGTTAGAAAACACATATGAACAATGATGTACCAAGTTGCCGTTTTTATAAACAAGTGTAAACACAGCATACGCAATATAAACATACAACATATATTATTTTATATTATATATATAAATATATTTAATAAATAAACAACATATATTTTATATATATACATCCATGTGTGTGTATTTATATATACATAATAAATATGTACACTATAAACACGTATTATGTAAAAAAACTTATTTTGGATATGATTAATCGCGATTAATTTTTTGACAGCACCAATATGTATAGTATAATATTGTTTTATATACAATATTTAAACATTACTATATATTTAACATAATATAGTGTATAATACACTATATATAGTTTGTGCAGAGTGTCACGCATTGCAATACACAATTTTTTTTTAATGTGTTGATATGGCATCACTTACAAAAGCATGTTTCCTATCAAGCTTGTTCTTTTCTGCAGTGCAATAAAATCGAAATTAAATCCACTTGTTTCATTTGAATAGATCAGGATGTTGTGAGTCTGCACTGTACTGCCACAGTAACATTGTTCTCGGTTTTTCTTGTTCCACATTTAAATGAGATCCTTTTAAGAATCCATTTAATTTAGCTGTTTGTGTCAGGAAATATCTTAAAACACAACAAATATTCACTTTTATAAGCGCTTCGACACTTTCGCATTAGTGTAGTGATGTATAGTTGATTTGAACTATAGTGAATAGTATGTTTTCCCCCATGTTCATACAGTCTCAGAATCTGTGGGTTCACCAAACGTGCGAAAATATGAATTACCCGTCATTTAATTTCAGTTGTTTATGATACACTGACCGACAGGACTTTTATTCGGCGTTGGTGTGTGAGCAGTCATTTTCTATTGCTCTGTTATCCCAAGTGTTTTTCCTCACTGTTGGCTTGGCGGCGTCTCTGCTGCGTTGCGGCATTGCTTCCCTGACTTTCTGCAGCACTTCGCAAAAGCACCGCAAGTTGGTCAGATGTTTATCGTGCCGTTTGGCAGGCCGATGAGGTGAAATTGACTGATAATGTGTTCTTAACCTTCAGACCTGCTTTGGTAATCCACTTTCAGCTGCAGTGAACAAACCTATCCTCTCTATCCTCTTAGATTTTCCTTTTTTCTCACTACATTTTCCTGTGTAATCATCCATATATAATTGTTATAATAGGCTAATTCTTTCCTCGCACTTTCCACGGTCAGTTCAGGTCCTTATACTCACCTATTACAAAGCAGAATTCTTAAACACGCTGAGATTATGGCCTTAATGAGAGTCGCCCTGGTCATTTCCATGCAAGCAGAAGGGATGGAGGGTGAAAGTGAGCCCCAAGGCCTGAATGAAGTGTAGGAAAAACAGAAGCCATGATTAATTTTGAGGGTCATGGCTTTGGATCGCTAAAGCCTGCTGTAGGTCTCCACACTGGCGGATTGACCGGGATGAAGCTAAGTAATGACTTCAGAGAATGAGAATATATATTTATTTAGCAACTTTTTTGTCTATATAATGTAAATAGGTGGGGCCCAAAACAACAGTGGACCCCATCAACTTTGGCTCTATGGGCAATTTTATTTCCCAAAATGTCTTTTTCTTCAAAAAGCATGACTAAAGCATGTGTGGCAATATATGAGTACATAAACACTTGAACGTAATCTCTAGAACTGTTCTCAGAGTCACTTCATAAGCATTTTTCTGTTTATTTACAGTAAACCTAAAGGTCTTCAGAGCAACAGAAGAAATCTCGACAGAAATATGTCTTAAATGTAATGGTAGTATTACTACTTGCAAAATGATTAATAAAGCATTATTTTTAAAGGGAAATTAAAATGAAAAACAACACAAACTCATGATAACACTAAGGCATTGCAACTACATTGACCATTATCCTGTCATATTAGTCCAAAGTGCCCACTTCATTAATTTTATCCGTTTATTTATTTTCATTTTATACCCAAATCACTTTAATGCACTTCACATCTGAATTATGTCTTTTGGAACTCATGCGTAGGGGCTTTCTCCTCCTTATGACTTTTTAAGCTCCAGTGCTGTAGAAGGATGTGAGGAAAACAAGTCTGCTGTTGTGGCGGAGAAAGCAGTATGATATATGGGATCTGGAATGGGTCAGAGAGCAGACTGCGCAACGTCTGACAGGAGAATGTTACGTTACCTACAATCTCACAACCCCTCTTTCTTTTTTTCATTTCTTCCTGCTCGCTGCCTGTTGTAGATTCGATGGGAGAAGAACATTACGCTAGGAGAGCCTCCTGGATTCCTCCATTCATGGTGGTGGTAGGTGTCATGTGTTTTCTTTATATTTTGTACGTGTGCTGTCTGTCTGTCGGTGTATAAGCTAGTGCTAACAAATGTGTATTTTAAAATGGACAAATAATTTAGTTTCGTTATTGACGTAAATGTAAATGATGTCTAGTCCAGGTACATTGCAAGCTATTTCTCAGTTCAAATGTTGTGCGAAGTTACAAAATTCACAGCTCATCTGCAAATATATAATAGTGTTAAGTAAGGCAAGCATCACTGTTACTGTTATCCAGAGTTAGTTTGAGCAAACGTCTCATCGTGAGGCACTCATTATGGCTGGTTTAAGCAAAAACTCAGAGTTAGGATTTACTGCTTGTCACTGTGTAACATTGCACCTGAAGGGCTCCACAATAAGGATGGAGAATTCTGCATGTCAACTTTATAGCCTGTCAGCTAGGTACAGCGATCTAGCTGGTTGTCAGATATTGTCAAATACACAAAAAGACTTGTGATAATCTTAGAAGCATCATTAAGAATGTGCTGAAAAATACAAATCAGACAGTAATGTTTTTCAATACATGTATGAGAGAAACAGTGTTTTTGAATTTACTGCTGTCTTGGAGATTCCTGTTTACTTATAATAAAATTAAAGAAAATTTATGGGAAAACAAATGCTTTTATATGCATAAAAATAAATTATGATAAATTCAAATCATTAAAAAAATTACTACAGTGCTGTGCAAAGGTCTTTTCTCTATTTTCACCAACAAAAAATGGTTTTAAGACGGTTGTTTCTGTCTTTTGCGGTAGCGCGTCAATTGGAAATATCAGTTTACATTTCCAAACATTATTTTTGTCACTAATTGTTATAATGCAGTGAGATTATTGTCTGAGACAGACTAACTCCAGAAGAACTTCTGGCAACGTCTCCAAGATGCTTCAAAAAACCTACCTGCAAAGCTACAGTACTGTTCAAAGTTTTAGACACTCGTGTAAAAACCTGTAAAATGAGGAGGTTTTTGAAGCAGGAGACACTGCCACAGTTCTTCTCAGTTTGTTCTGTTACTTCAAGTCAAGACTCCTCGTGCATCTCACTGCATTATTACAATTAATGACGAAAGTAATGTTGGGAAATGTAAACTGATATTTCCAACTGACACGCTACCGCAAAAGATGGCAATAACCAACTTAAAACCATACGGAAATACTATTGGCTTTTGCACAGTACTGTATGTCCCAACCGAGCAAGTGAAAAAACAATTGGTGTTGAACTTTGACCTGAGTAACCAACAGTATGAATGATACTGAACATATTCTCACTGTTAACCTAAAAGTGACTCCACCATAAAGAGAGATTATATCTATTACAGACTACAAGATTGTTTGTATTCACTTTCACTGTATTGATTTATTCTAATCCAGACTTAAGTTTGATTGTGACACCAGCCGTCAAACTGTATGTTTAACCTGCTGCGGTTTGACCCGTGGCAGTGGGTGTATTATTGGGTCAGGCAGCTTTTATGGAGGGCACGTCTGCCCGGGTCTGGCTCTCCCACCCCACTCCTTCAGACAAAAGGCCCAGATGGTGGGGCAAAGACATGGCCCATCCCTTTTCTAAGCCCTTTCCATCAACCTTTGTCTCTGCTGCTGTCCTTTGTTCCTGTTAAAGACCCCAAACACAGATTAACCCTTTGCATACCGTTCTCCCTTTGTGGCAAGTGTTTGAATCCCCCGCTGGCCCAATTTGGTTATATTCTCCTCCATTGGTAGTGGCCCAATGACAAACTGAGAGCCAGCGGGAGGCCAGGGGGTCAAGGCAGCTCACCGCTCGGTAGTAGTCGTATAGGATAAAGGGGTATGAGTGCAGACTTGAGGAAAGAACTTAAGTCATTAAACCTCACCTCCTGTGTGTTCGCGCCTTGTAACACTTTGCGTGAATCCTCGCAAATGCATCAGGTTCTGACTCCCCAGTAATTGGTTCTCTGGTATTGCTTGTATATATTTAGCGTGGATTTATATGATTCTGTTTTTAGCCATATAAAATATGCGGATGTTCTAGTACCTGAGGTCAACGGCTGCCCGAGGGTCAGGATTATCTAGTTTTTCATACGCAAATGACAAACCACTGTACTCATAATAATACACATGTGAAAGAGCTCCTCACTGTAAAGTCCACATATGTATGGATATGGCTGTATTACCCCTGCTTTTGTCTCGTATTGTCTTTACCATTAGGATTTGCTTAATTGCCCCGAGAAAAGAGCTTAGTGTTTAAGAGCATCTATTAACATGAGAATGTAGTTCCCTCCAATTAGCATCAGAGGCACGCGTAAAAACCCGACTCATTGTAATTGCATTGTTTTGTTCGTAAGGATGTGCCGTGACGTAATTCAGGCAAACCTGCAGGTGGTGTTTTGAGGTTAGACCATGTGTACCAGTTAACCGTAAATCTTTGATATACAGTTTTTTTGGTTTTAGAAGGGTCCACCCTTTTCCTTATAGAAAATGACAGTACAGTTTAAAGGTTTGGGGTCAATAAAACCTATACGGATGCATTAAATTGACCAAAATAAGTGATTGTAAAGACATTTATATCAGATGGTAGAAAGAATTCCAGAAAATGCGTCATGGTTTTCAATACAATTCAATACATACAATTGTTTAGCAATACTTTTACATTTTTGATTATGGTAAGAAATGTTTCCTGAGCACCATATTAGAATATTAGAATAATATGTGATGTTGAAGACTGAATTAATGGTTGCTGAAAATTTAGCTTTGTCATCACTTTTTGGAAGACAGAAGAAAGTGCACCACCCAAGTTGTCTAAAGCGTTGGTGCGGTTTATAGAAAATACTTAAAAAAGGCGATCACAAATGTATTGTTTCATGTGGCCAGGTATAAAATGCTGTGTAAAATCTGCAGAATGTTTTAGCTGTTAAAAGCAGCAAGGAGATGGATTTTTCCCAAATGAATGCTTTTATCTGTAAATGTTTTAAATACAGAGTAGAAAAACATTTAGCTACAATTTGAAGAACTCTCTTTTAACATCAAGTGAGCCAACCTCAAATAATTCAAAAAGTGGATGCGCACATATGTGTGTTTAATAATACATTTTTTAGAAACTTTTTAAACGGCTTTAGCATAATGAATAACACACATTCACATTCATTTGTGCAGTTATTGCTACTGCTGTAATATCACAATACATTACAGATTTGGAATCTCCTGAAGACAGTATAATAAGCGTTCAGAATTGTTGGATGTTTTAGTTGGTTTCAGTTTTAATACAATTTGATATAAACATATAACTATGGTGCTAAGAAGTTTGCCAAGTTTTTAATGTAAATTGACTTCAAAAAAATGTTAGTTTGTGGTTACATTTTATCAAGCCATTCATCTGGAGTTTTAGTTGTTTCTCCCTCACTTCCTATCCCCTCTTTCTCTCTCTCCCTCTCATTTTCCCCTTCTCTCTTTCCATGTCTGTTTCTAGTTTCCTCTTCCCATTAATGTTCCCTTCCCCCACATACAAAGGGTCCCTCATTTTTATCCTCTCTTTCTCTCCTTTTCCTGTGTAACTCTTTCACTTGCTGTACAAGTGTTCAGGAATGTTCTTTATCCTGGTAAATATTTGCAGGGAAAAAATAGTCACAAAAGCATCCTTATCAGGTTTCCCAATTCAGGTATATAATGTCACCAAACAGTTTAATAATTATATCCTTGATAAACAATGTGTATTTTCCATTTCTTGGTGAGAGCAACAGCAGGGGCGTGTTGTGTGCTGGTGGTTAGTCTTTAGCCTTCCCGCCGCCGGCCTTTTTTTTTCCAGGAGATTTTATAGGTTATCCATTAAATCGATATCTGAAGACCTGGAGCGATCTAATTTGGGCCATTTAAACAGGTACTTAGTTTCAGTGCAGTAATTAAAATACCATTTGGACGCAAACCTTGTTCCCCCTCCAAACAGCCCTGCAGGACCCGAAGACTCTTAATTGAGGAAATCCCTGGCTTAATTGATCTGTAACCTGCTGTTTGTGCCAAGCGGATGGAAATGAAAGCGAGTGTGCGAGTCTCAAGTTTGACTGGCTTTGCTTGATGTAACTTTTCTAAAAAGTAATCAAGCTCAGATGAAGTCAAACCAAATTAATAGCACACTTATAGCATGTGTATTTCATATATGTTGTATTTAAAAGTCACATTCTCTCCTGTTTCTTGCTGCAGTGTATTCTGGGACTTGTACTGTGCCGCTCCGGACCGCCGGGAGACCTGCGAGCACTCCAGCGAGGCCAAGGCCTTCCACGACTATGTGAGTAACATGCAAACTTCACAGCCTTTTAGCTGAGCTTCAGCTTTTCGTCCAGTGGCGATGTGTGTTGGGGGAGGGGCTTACCCTCTATTTGTTCGTCCAAGTTTATTGATGTGACACGAGGCAGGTTTGCTTACCAAAGTGTCACCGGATACACTAAGTGAGCTGAATAGAGGTTTTTCGTGTGAATTAGTGTGTGTTAGATGCGTTATGTGTGTGGTTCCAGATCATGTTTCTTCCTGGTTGTCCTTTTTAAAAATGCTCGCAGTATGTAATTGTTTGCATTAGAAAGACGAGTATGGGATGTTTATTTCCGTTTATTTTTCCGGCAGTGGCTTTCATAAAGCAGCTGTGCGGCGTCTCGCGAACACAGATTTGCGCGGATTCTTTAATTTGCACAGACAGACATGTAATCTGATTAACATACTGAATGCTGTGCATTCACAGATGTAATATTTCAGTAACAGTGAAAGGCATAATGAAATGTCAGTTGTTGTTGCTGGGATGCCCGAGGGCTTGAGCAGGAAGGATAGACGGATGGCTAAAAACAGGTTGACTGTAAATGTTTGATATGCATGTGTTTGTTAAAATGAAGGTCATATAAGGGTTGCTGATTTTGTGTTGTAATGCAATTTTCAGGCGAACAAAGTCAGATTTAAAAAAAATTTTAAATGTACCCTGGCTCTCCCCACCATAGAAATTCTGGTGGATAGTGTCCATGATTTTGAAGCTCTGTAAATCAGATATATCTGCAAGTACTGTGTTGGAAAACTAAACTATATGCATCAGGGTGTAATCACATGTCCTCTGAAGCAGTTTGATGGGTTTTGCTACAAAAATATTTCTAGTTTTATAACCTAAATAACTGACTTCCAGCAAACTAGCTTAAAGGAATCAATCTGGTTATAATGCAACTTATAGCCTAGATAATTTGGATAGTACACACAAATACAATTTAAGGATGCAAATTAGCACTTTCTTTACAAAGTATATGCTCAAAATGCATGCGATTTCTTTTTATTTATTTAATTTAAAATTATATATATTATTCAAGGAGAAAGCTCTTGGTTTATTTATTTATTTATTTTTTCCAAGATGTCGATGAGTTTGTTTCTTCAGCGGAACGGATTAAAAAATCTGTTTCAGCATTGCACTTATCAATAGATGCTCTGCTGTGAATGGGTGCCATCAGAGCGAGAGACCAAACATATAAAAACTTCACAATAATCCATACAACTTCAGTCCGTCTATTAATATAATTTGGAGGAAATGGCTGCATGCATGTAACAAACCAAACCTGTTTCTGGTTTATTGGCTAAAACTGATAGGATTATTAATCAGCCAGTCAGTTTTTGTCTTATTAATGCTATTACCTGTAAATAACCTGTGATATTCCTTGAATTTGCTGTGCATGTCTGTTCTACAAACTGTGATCTAACATCTGATGAAGAAGCTTCCGAAATCTCATGGATGCAAGACAGAACGAGAGTGATGAAAAGAAAATGTGATTTAGTGGATAATGGAATCAGGGTTAGTTCAGAGTGCCCGACCTCTAGTCTGTCTGCTGAACTTGACTAGTGGCATTGATGGAGAAGCCTGCTCAGTTTCAGGAGTTAAGTCAACATCTGGAATGAAACAGAACCAGTTTCATTCCACTAACCAACATTAGACTGACTTGTATAAAACCTAATACTAATAAAAACGAATAAAACATAAATAGATTTGCAGTATTTTACTAATTGCACGTCGATGCTCATTGATCTTAAATGTATTGCTTGTTTAAATGACTTGACTTGCTTAACAATGGTTAAAAATGCACAGCCTTTTCAATACAAGTGCAAATATTACATTTTCCCAAACCGCCAGAAAATATTCTGAATCAGATTTTCTTTTCATTCTGCATTTCCAAACTTCCCCTTAGTCTATTTAAAAAAAAAACCCACACATCACCCATGTTGTTTCAGTCTAACATTTACGTTTAGTTATTGATACATTCAATTAGCTTTTATTTAAACATTTTCAGTTTTAATTTTTTTTTGTATGGCATATCTTTTTTCCCAAAAAATAGAAAACAAAAACCTTACAACAACCTTTTCCCAACCTACCCTAGACAGGTTAAAACCACAAAAAACAAATAATAATGAGAATGTTATTTCTTATAACTTCACACATCCAAAGCATCATCAATATCTCCATTTTTAACGAAGTCCAAAAACACCTCCCAGATACCCCAAAATTCAGAGAGTTTCTTCCTTATCGCATTCATAAATTTTTCAAGAGCCAAACACGTTATTAGGTTTTTAAGCCATAGTCCGATGGTAGGCCGATTAGTATTTTTCCAGCACAAGGCAGCAGAACGTCTTGCTTAAATACTCAATAAACATAATAAAGGACACAGCTCAGTTTTCATTTTAAAGTTTTTAAATTGTAGTCATTTTTTAAAGATACTTTATTTAGTTTACTTTTTAATTTATTTTCAGTTTTTACTAATTTTAGTAAAACTTCAGTTAGTTGCCAAGCCAACATTGCTTATTCCTGAAGTTTTTCATCTAATATTTCGCATTTACTTTACTTGTAAGTTCAATTAGTGAAAATGTAATCATTAAATAAATATATAATTAATATAAGTTTAATTATGATATAATTCAATTATATGTGTATATATAATATAATGTCACATTTAGTCACAGACAGCCAAACATTATGACATAACTAAAATAAACGTCTAACAATTATTAAATCAAACCTGCTCCTTAGGCTTCATATACATTCTAAGAGCTTTATGTACATGTTATTGATTTTTAGAAAAATTGGAATAAAGCTTATCAGTCAAGGACTATCTTTAGCGTTTGATGTTGCTATGAACTATAGGTTTTCAAGTATTCCACTGAAGAAGTCTTTTGTTTGTGCGTGTGTAAAGGCATTCATGTGTGTTGTGGAGCTGCAGTATCATGTGTGCCGGTCTTGGCAAGGTCTTTGCTGCTACTAGGGTGTCCTTGAGTTCAGTGATTTATCATGTTCTTATTCTGATCCCTTTGCTCCCTTGTTGGGTCACAGCTCTGTGTAGAGGCCTGTGCTCTGTCTCTGTGTGTGTGTTTGTCTTCAGGTCTGCATTGCCCACACCTTCCTGGCTGCTTGTGCACTGAAATCAAGACAGTCAGGATTCATCTCGGTGTAAGATAATGGAATATAACGGTCTAATCCTTTAATCCCAGGAATGGTTGAGGGCTAATCCAGGGATTTTGTGGGATTGGTGTCTTGGCAATAGGGATGGAATTTTGGGACGCAACACCTCTAAATGCCAGAGTCGTCTGTGTGCTCTTCACTTTCTGCTGTGCTAGAGTCGTAAAGCTTCGTAATGAGCATTGAATAGAAACACCGCAGACAACTCACAACAAGCTTACACCTCAGATCTGGTTGACGATCTAAGTACACAGCGTGTTAGTACTGCTTGTTCAATCAGGATGCAAACATTTTATTTTACATAATATAACGTAGTATTGTTATTAAATATTTTAAAAAAAAATTATTTAAAGACATCCAAAATAATCAACTTGCATATATTTATAGTCATATAATTTATATTATATTTAATATATAATGATTTGCATGTGTGTGTGTATTTATATATACATAATAAATATAACAAGCACCCACACAAATATATGATATAAACAAAAACTTTTATTTTGGATGTGTTTGTGATGCTCTGAAATGTTACGGCTTCATCTGCATAGTTTCTCTTCATATTTCTTTTTATATCCATTTTATAATACTTGGTTTACGACCTGTTGCTAGTCTTTTCTTATTAATCTTACCAGCAAACTGGATTTTTTCTCCCTCAGATTAACGCTTCTCAAAGGGACAGTTCACCTTCACTTGGTCTCCATTGACTTGCATTCTGTTTTCCCCCCTTACTGTGGAAGTCAGAACAGTCAGTCAGGGACCAGCAACTAAACGTCAACTATTTCTTTAACATTTAAACAGACCTTGCTTCATGCATATTCAGGTTCAAGTCCTGCTTGCAACATATCCCAATCGTCCTCTATCTCCTCCATGTAGATATATATATACACTGCTCAAAAAAATAAAGGGAACACTTAAACAACACAATGTAACTTCAAGTCAGTCACACTTCTGTGAGATCAAACTGCCCACTTAGGAAGCAACACTGATTGACAATCGATTCCACATGCTGTTGTGCGAATGGAATAGACAACAGGTGGAAATTATAGCCAATTAGCAAGACACCCCGAATAAAGGAGTGGTTCTGCAGGTGGTGACCACAAACCACTTCTCAGTTCCTATGCTGTCTGGCTGATTTTTTGGTTAATTTTGAATGCTGGTGGTGCTTTCACTCTAGTGGTAGCATGAGACAGAGTCTACAACCCACATAAGTGGCTCAGGTGAAAACGTTCAGGTGCTGCCTGCAACATCCTCCAGCATGACCGGTTTGGCAGTGGGTCAGTAATGGTGTGTGGTGGCATTTCTTTGGAGGGCCACACAGCCCTCCGTGGTAGCCTGACTACCATTAGGTACCGAGATGAGATCCTCAGACCCCTTGTGAGACCATATGCCGGTGCGGTTGGCCTTGGGATCCTCCTAATGCAAGACAATGCTAGACCTCATATGGCTGGAGTGTGTCAGCAGTTCCTGCAAGATGAAGGCATTGATGCTATGGACTGGTCCGCCCGTTCCCCAGACCTCTGGCACATCTGGGACATCATGTCTCGCTCCATCCACCAACGCCACGTTGCACCACAGACTGTCCAGGAGTTGACGGATGCTTTAGTCCAGGTCTGGGAGGAGATCCCTTACAAGACCATCCGCCACCTCAACAGGAGCATCCCAGGCGTTGTAGGGAGGTCATACAGGCGCGTGGAGGCCACACACACTACTGAGCCTCATTTTGATTTGTTTTAAGGACATTACATCAAAGTTGGAACAGTGCTTTTCCAAATCCAGACCTCCATGGGTTAATAAATTTGATAATTTCCATTGATAATTTTTGAGTATGTATGTGTGTATATATATATTTATATATTTTTTACTTCTGGTGGTAGAATATTAGGATTCCAATTAATCATTGTGATGGTTGGCGTCTGGTATGATTTCATCAGGAAGATTTCTGTAGTAAAATATGGAAATTGCATACTATATGTAGATATTGTGTATGTGTGTCTGCCTTTCTCCTTCCCTTCCCCCTCTTTCTCTCTTGTTCTCCCTGGGGAAGATTGATTGGGTAATCTTGCTGTTTCCCCCATGATGCTGTTCTCTTGCTAGCTTGGGGGAGGAGAAGCAGTGCGGGCAGTATGACGACACACAGGAATAATGATAATGAAGGAACACACACGCACACATTTACATCGGAGGAGAGGCGAGGGTATTTGTGAAAAGAATCCCTAGTTAAATAGGAGAACATACACATGTCCTCTAAATTATTTCCTCTCACATATACTCTTTTATTATTACATGAATATTGCAGGCAAAACAGAAGAGAGCTTTTTATTATATATTTTGTCAGCAAACAGACACAAAACACACAGGTTTTTTTTTAAATATTGTTTGCTTGAACATGGCGTACTGCCTTGAGTAAAAAGTTAAGGCCACTGGCTGTTTATGATTGCTATCCAGTGAAGCGCGCAGGGATACACTGAGCATGCTCAGTAGTTAATATTTGATCCAGACTTACTGGAGGAGGCCTGGAGTGGAGTATCAAGAAGTTAACAGAGGGTAACAAGGAGTGCTTGGAAGGGTTTTTGCCACAGTTGCAGCAGGAACAAAAACACAAATTAACATGGAAGAGATGTTACGCTTGATACTTCGTGTCAGGAATCTCTGATGCTTTTTGCATATGGTATACAGGCCCTACAGGTCAGCAGTTATCTGCAGATTTATGACCAGCACTGTGTCTTATTACTGCTGTGTGTGATATGTCCAAACAATGACAAGAATGACCCTCACACAGTTTACTAGTTTGGCCACACCGTGCTGGATCGCATCCTGATGGTTGAGCCTTAAAGGTGAACTGTCCAATTTTTTGACAGTGAAAAACTAGATATCCATGTACTCACTTTTATCCACTGCGACTTAGAAACGAGAGCAACAGAAGCCATCAAACTAACATAAGAGCAATAATATGTAATACATATACTGTATATATAATAAAAAAAAAAAAATAGAACAATAATGTTTGAGGGTCAATTCCATTTTTTTATAATAAATAAAAAGAAAACAAGTACATAGAAAAGAAACAAGAAATAGAATTCTAGTGTTATAGTATCAAGGTTTGTACGTCCTCTTATCTCAGCTCTTTTTTTTTTTTTTAAATAGCAGACAGCTTGACTTTTTCATTTTATTTGTATTTATTGTTCAGTTTTTTTTTTTTATTTGAGTTTTCGTACATTTTCACTCTACAATTTCTACTACATTACACAATTAAATCATCAACTTTTCCCCTCTGTTTTCATAGAACATACATGTGTAAAGACCTGCTTTACCTGTCCACTGTTCATACTATATGGGATGTAGCTACAGAACAAAAATTTCACCGCTGACAAAAGTTCGAACCTACAACCTTTCACTTACCGCCCTCAGATCTTCCAGGCCAGATTTCCTTTTTTTGCTATCTCTTTCTCCTGGTCCTCCTCAATCACTCTGCGCTCTTCCCGCCAGGCTCTCACACAAACGTTCTCTCTCTCCGGTAGGGTTGGCAGGCGGTGCTGGCAGGGCGCTGTTGGCGCGGCATGCGTCTGGTGCTGTTGTAGCGCGTTGGCTGGTAGCAGCTTGTGAGGGGTGGCGCCAGTACACCAGACTCGAGTACCAGCTGGGCATCCAAACCAATCCCTGAACCAAAAGAGGCTTCCTTGGATGAATTTTCTTTTCTTTGTGTGTTTGTGTTGGTACGAGCGCCTGTACATGTACACACTCAGGCATGTTTGCATATGCCGCTAGTTGATGTGTGTTTGGACACACGGCCTACGGCAGGCTGTTTCCTCAAGAGGGGTGAAATACTCTACATCTGTGTACAGCGCAATCTATGCTTATTCAGACGGCACACATGTTTTACCTACCTCCTTTCATCTGAGAACCGCTGCTCCGCCTTGACTAATGGCTACAAACGAGTATCAACACAACAGATTACTCGCTTTCCAGTTACGATGTTACGTTATAGCTGTTGACACAAGTTGTGTTCGTTAGCTCTCAACGAGGCACTAATTAATGGGACACACAGCGAGAGGAAATGTTCATGATTGAGAGTGAGAAGCTCAGCTGGTAAGGCTGTTGTTTCTGTTTTTTCTTTACTCCAGCCACATGATTGCAATCAAACCACCAGGGTTCAAATTAATGCTCACCTAACATGTGTCAGTTTCTAATGACGTTAGGAGAATGACCAGTGGGCATAAAGGTGATATTTTACTAATTACATTTTCGTCAACAAAGATTATATGTATATATATATATATATATATATATATTAAAAAAATTAAAGGTGTGCAACTTGACACAGAACAATGACACTGACATGTTTTAAGATATGTCAGAGCAAGATATTTTCATCTGAGACAGCTCAAACATGCAGTTTAGTCTGGGACTAACTTGAGAAACTGGGGGTTTAAGTTTAAAAGCTATTTAAAGTGATTTTATTTAAGTAATTTCGGTATTTAGGTATATAATTATAATAATAATTCAGTGTGCTATTTCATTTAAGCAATGTCAATATTTAATAACAATAATACAATAATAATAAAAATATTTAAAAATGTGCTTGTTTAATTATATGTTGACGTATTTAATTATATGTTGATATATATTAATAATATTAATAATTTTAATTAAATTTAATGTAGGTTTTTCTCATGATTGTTATTATATAAACGTTATATTATAAATAATTTATAAATTTGTAAATATAATTTAAAAATTATAAATAGTACAAAATAAAATCTAAATTAAAAACAGTTTTGATATTTAAATCCAATAGCAACTGCAATCACAACAAAATCAATTACTCTTATTTTTAAATAATAAAACATAATGTTTTATTTTGTTGTATGTATTTTTGTTATTATAATCATTTTTATATAAATGTCTAAATAACTTAATTACTTTATTTTGAGCATTTTATACAAATAAAATTATTTAATTGCTTTTTTTTTAACATAAGAAAGTGTGAGCAGGCTCCACATGTCTTTCCATCTTTGCAGTGAGAAATGCTGATATCTTGCACGTTGTAAAAGGTGGCAGTTTTGCTGCAAAATGATGATGATGATCCATATAGATTGGCCGTAGAAAGCAGATTTTTTTTTTTACTATATGGAGTTGTGTAGGGTCTCGTATATTATCATCATTTATCATATATAGAGTCTTGCATATATCGTAGCCAGTGACGGTAATACTGTTAGATTGCCATTGTCATTCCAGCAGCATCTCACGGTACCCTGATGATTACACCTGCACCTTTATATGTGTGTGTGTGTGTGAGAAAGAGAGCAGGAGTACACGGTCTCACTCTGAACCAACATTTGAACTTTGCAGTGTTGACTTTTGTTGAAAGAGAACTTCAGAAAAATAGAGCTTCATCAGTACCTTTCCAGACCAATTTAGCAGGCAGACAATGATTAAAATTTTATAATTTTTTTTTTTAAATAAGCTTGCAGAGCTGCCTTCGCTCCTCGTGACTTCAATTTCTCGTTAATCAATAAAAAAATCCAGACTCTAAAGGCACCATTACACCTTAAAATATTTCAAAATGCTCCAAGCTCAATTTGCGGTAATACTCTCGCACCGCTTGTCGATACAGGGTTGGAATAGAGCTGAAGCGTCACAGCTGGGGTACGGTTAGACCTCAGGCGGAGGCCCGGAGTAAGTCTCGCTGCACACCTCATTTACATTCTATACCACACAGAAACCCCAGCACACCGCTCGCTCTTTCCTTGACCTGCTGTCCTTCTTGCAGCGTGAGAAAAGCATAGAGAGTGAGAGAAATGGACAAAGAAATAAAGGAGAAAGGGAAGGGAAAAAATGAAGAAAAAGAAAGTGTTTTTTTTTTTTTTCTTGCTGCAAATGCACTGCTTGCATGGAGTGTAACCAGGCACAACATGATGGAAATCTCTTCCGCAATAGGACGGTTTGCCAATCACCTGGTTTCTATTTCGGCAGTTCCACTAGGTAGTCCTGGACTGTGTGCAATCTTATTGGTCCAAAAAAATTTTTTTTTCTTTTGGCTGCATTTATTTGCTTAAAAATACAGTAAAAACATATTTATGTTTCTGTTCTATTCAAATTTGGCCTTAAAACTGTTGCTTTCAGTCGAATTTTTACATTCATTTTGTATTATTTTGAATGCATGTTTTCTTTCTATTTTGCTTATTTTGTATTTTTATATGGTGTATTTTGATGTTTTATTTGCTTATGTAAAGCACTTTTTTAACATTTAAAGGCGCTACAGAAAATAACTATTATTATTATTATTATTATTAACATTTATTTTAAAATGTAATTTATTTCTGTGATGCAAAGCTGAATTTTCAGCACCATTACTTCAGCCTTCAGTGTCACATTATCCTTCAGAAATCATTAAAATATACTGAGTTTATTTTTATTTAACATTTTGTTTTAAATCCTAGAATAATATTCACTTATATTTGGCTAACTTATTTTCTTATCATAATTGTGTGCTTGTCGAATATTTCTACAGCTTGGTTTATCATGTGGCTGATCTGCTTACACTCTTATGCAGATTGTGCTTCCACTGAGTCCAGTCCGTTGGAGCTCTCTGCCAATTTTTGATCGATAAAGAGAGTGTGCTGTAATGTAGAGCAGTACGCCACGGACAATTAGATGCATGTGATGCTGCGAGCTGCTCTGCTTCCGCACGCTTCAGGAGGCTCAGTTGTGTGGCGGTGTTGACCCACTAATTAGTTAAGTCACATGTCTAAATTCTTATGGATTTTGCATTAGCACAAATGAAGTGTTTGACTGTAATTTGGTTGGTTTAGTTGTGTTAATATAGGCGCTCAGACGAGTGAGCTGACAGGATCAGTCACTGCAGTGAAGGCTCGTGCCTGTTCCTGCACAAAATAGTCTCAATCAGTGGTGCCTTAATGATTTGGATATTTGATATGAACCAGCTTTTCTATAGTTTTCTTTTTTCTTTTTTTATCATTGTCCTTTTTTAGTGCTGGGTAACGATTAATTGCGATGTGATCGCTAATTGTTAATTGTTTAATCGATTAATTGCTTTAAGAATGTCTCCTTTCTTTCTTTCCTTCTTTGGCTTTTTAATTTTTCTCCTTTATTCATTTAAATCTGGTGCCATTTATTTTTTTCCTTTTTTCATTTGTTTTTTTCCTTTCTTTGTCTTCTGTCCATTTTGTCTTCTCTTTTCATTTAATTCTTTTTTTCTTTCAGTTTTTTTTATTTTCTTTTGAAAAATCATTTAGTCATTTTAATCCTTTAGTCATTTCAGTTTGACATGTGGCGCTCATGCGTTTCTTTTTTTCCTTTTCTTTTTTTTTCCCTTGACTTTTTTTTTTCTTCTCTTTCCCTCCTATTATCGTTAAGATGAGGTGGTCATGTCTTTCTTAATTTACTTTCTTATTCTTTTAACTTTTCTTTTCATTTTTTAAATTACCTTCACTTTTTTACCCCCCACCACCTTTTCCCAAAATGTTAATATATATATATATATAGATAGATTAGATTGAACTATGATGCTTATGTGAGTGTTAAGTTTGAGAGCAGCTTGCAGCATTTCCAGAGTCTTTTCTTCTTTTCTCTCTCCTTCACTGTCTGTGAATGTTTAAAGGGGGAAAAAAGCATTAAAAGCTTTTAAATCTGTTCAGGATCTAGTTCCTCATGACTTCATCAGCATTGAGACTTAGCTGGGAATAATGCAGTAATGACTAGAGGATTTTAATGTTTGTAAAAGCTTCAGGATTAACATTTTATTCAGCAAATAGATTTATTTCCTTTTTTTTTTTTTCCTCCAAGTCATTACCGTTACGGAGCAATGCATTTCTGCTCTGCTCACTGATGTCTGTGAGCTTCTCCCCCATGAATTAATGAGGGTCTTCTTCATGGAGACGGAGAGGAAGGAATCTGTTCTTTTAGATGCGTTCTCAGCCATTTCTGGAGTTGTTTTTAATGTGTTGGTATAAACAGATCTAGCGCACACAGACAGACTCAAATTGTCCGTGTCCGCATGTACAGCATGCACACGTTTGGCATGGTGTCCATGGTAACGTAAATGTGCAAAATACTGATGTTCTTACTGCTCTAGACCGTCCTTGGCTCTTTGTCGTCCTCTATCATCTAATGACAATTGTTGTCTGGAATTATTTTCCCGCATCTCTTCTTACTAAATTCAATTTAGATTTTTCTTTCTTTCCTTCTTAACCAGAAAAAAATGACATTCATTAGTTTTCATTCCCCAAACAGCCACACACAGATGTCTATAGACCTCAAATGATTCTCAAGAACATGTGTTCTCTCAATTTGACAAACTTAAAGTAACTCTAATAGTTGTTTGTACAGTAGAAAGGAGACCCACATGAATACTGGCGGTACTATTTCCAAATGATTTGACGTTTCATTCTTGTCCTCTAACTCTAGAGTGCAGATTGATACAAATCCATCGCTGACCAGTCGTGACACACACACACGTGTTACAGTTTGCATGTTTGGTCTTTCCCACCGGCGAGTGTGATTTACTGAGGGCTGATCATACACACAGACACTCTCTTCCACCCACTAGCTGTGTAATATGACGTGTTCTTCTCTCTTTATCTGGGAGCAGTGTGAAGCAGTCACCTCCTGGCATCTTCCGTTCGGTCCTGCTGTCATCAACACCATCAGACTGACAGCAAGAGAGCGTGTGTGCAAACAGTGTTATCCCGCCTCGTTCCTGTTACGATAGGAGCCCACACACTCGCACTGTTTTTTTCACTGCTTCCCATGCTCCCCATCCAGCTCTTTCTCATATATATATATACACACACACAATCTCCTGCGCCTCCTTTTTTATCTTTTCCTCATTTATATTTATGTTGGAGTGTCTGGAACACGTGCGGTTTGTTTATAACGGAAATCTCCCCCCCCCCCCCCCCCCGACTTATGCTGTGTGTTTTTTCCCTATCTTCTCTGCGCGCACACACACACACACACACAGATCTGAGGACGAGGGGGTGAAAACCAAGCGGATTACAAAGCCAGTTTAATCTGGCTAAGGCACAGAGGGAATTTTCTCTCCCTTTTGCGGGGCGGGGGGCCCGCC
>JAUMHP010000041.1:15199913-15210979 GCA_032361065.1 Enteromius trimaculatus | reverse complement strand
TTAGTGTACATATGTGTATATATACAGGTTTTTTATTGTTAAGATTAGTAAATGCTGGAGTATATTAATACGGTAGTCACATAATACCATGATATTTCTATCTTGTTATTCTTACCATGGTTCCACCCAACACTTTTTTTATTTTTATATCAGAGCCACATGTGTCTATTTTCTGGAGCACTGGTTGTCGAATATTAGTTTATAATATTAGTTTTGCAACTGGTGTTGAGATATAAACCCCAAGTGTTTATGCGAACATGCTGGAGTGTTTGTTTACTTGTGCAGCGGGTATTGAGTACCGTGCCGAAGCGTAATACCCGAGTGAGCGTGTTGTGTGTGTATGTTTATGTTTACATGAGTGCTGTTATTTAGTGGCTGGTGTAGAGGTGTGTATACTGAAATGAGCTGCTGTTTAATGGCTTGATGAGATGATGGCAGTAATCAGTGAGGAACGAGACGAGCGCTGAAAAGCTTGGTCCCTCCCTTCTTACATGCATGCACACACACACGCACATGCACACGCTCTCCCTACTGGCAGATGATTGACGGCCTGAGGGTTTTAATGGCACTGTAGAGGGAGAGCTGAGGTCGGAGTTGTCATGGCAACAAGGCGAAGGAGGCCTCTTTCTCCCCCTCTTCCTCACTCTCTCTTTATGCACCTGAACAGAGCCGCATCTTACTCGCAGGACTGGGTTTACTCGCGCACACACACACACACACACACACACACACTCTGCAGTTCTGGTGTCCCTCCCCTCTGTCCGCAGTATACACAGCTCTTTGTGTGTTTAAGCATGTGTGTATAAAGCCATATCTAGCCACCGCAGTCTCTCTCTCTCTCTCTCTCTCTCCTTGTAAAAAAGCTTGAGCCGGAGCACTAATACTCTCTGGTCGCCCCGGGTTACGGTTCACCACACGCCCCCTGTACTGCTGTGTTAGCTCGGATTGGTTGGGTTGGCGAGGGAGGACAGAGTGTGTGTGTGTGTGTGTGTGTGTGTGTGTGTGGCACAGGGGGTGATGCTGTATAACAGCTCTATAAGAGCCACAGATCTCAGGGTGGAACAAGGAACCAGACTCTGTCACAGACACTCATCTCCCCTGAGGATTGGATCAGTACCAGCCGCCGGTATCACAATGTGTGCGGTTAAGAGCAAACTCTACCTCAGTCATCCTTCTTTCCTGTGTTTGTGTGTTTTTAATTTAAAAGATTTAATTTGAGTTTTTTTTTCATATATGCGTGTGTGTATTATATATTTGTCTATATGTATGTCTGTGTGTGTGTGTGTGTCTGTGTGTATATATATATATATATATATATATATATATACATACACACACACACACACACGCGCAGGCACACACACGTGTATATATATAGGGATTTTTTAAGAGTTTTTTTTTTATATATATATATTTTTTCCACATTCAAAGTGTTTACAGATATAAAGTGAACTTGTCAATCAAAACGGTTTTTTTTTCTACTGAATTTTAAAGGGCCCCTATTATGGGTTTTGAAATATATATACAACATATACAACAGGTTAACATACATAAAAATTAAAAAATACTTATAGTATGTATTTACTTTACCTTATTTGCTCTGATTCCCAAACGATTCCTTTAACAATTCATTTTTCCAAACACCTCCTCTGCGTGACATTAGTCTGTAGTGATTGGTTGATTTCCTTTCACCTGTAATGCCTGATTAAGCTGTGTTTGTGAGCTCAGTGCTGCTTTGTGTACAGCGTTATCTCATCACTCCAAAAGCAGCACAAAGAATGGTGGCAAAGAATGAATGAACACAAAAAAGACCAATATGAAACATTGTTTTAAAAACAATTTCAATGATTCAGAGCCTGCTTTCTTTTGAGAGACAATAACTTTATGCACGGTGCACTTTCAGATTTAAAACTTTGCAGGAATAATTGTTTTTTATTCATTTAGAGCTGTACGCAGCTTTTCTTCCATATTTTTTTGTGCCGTACATCAAGCTATGAAGAGTTACAGTGGTTTTAGTTCATTGGTTATTTTAGGATGGAGGCAGATCTGAATGTGAGCTTGTAGTTGTTTGTGGGAAAGCGATGGCGTTTAAGTGAACTAAATAAATAGGAAATGTCTGACATAATTTGCCAGAGAGGAGTCTGTCGTTTCACCAGATGTTAGTGACTACATTTCATCTGACTTTTAAGATGAAAAATGCCCACAAATCGGTGAATCATAGTGTTCAGTTTATTAATTGAAAATGGCAGGTTGATCTAATAGACAGAAATGAATCAAACTTGCCAAATCAAATAGCATTTTTCTACTGAAGCTTGAATTACTGTCTTAGCACTGCCATGCTTTTGAGAAACAAGCCAAGGAGGAATTGTGAAACTGGTCTTAAAAAAAAAACTTAATGGCCTAATAAAAACGCATTAAAATCATCACAATGTTTGCTTAGTTTTATATTGCCAGCAAAAATCATTTTCAATATTTCATATATTGCAGTGACTTCTGTTAAGATGCGAATGGTTTATTGAATCATAGTTTAAATTGATTCAGTTTGTGAATTAAGCAATTTAGAATTGTTTTAACTGCCTAATAAAAAAGCTACTTGCTCCTTGAAGTCTACGACAACATGATATTTACGAGAAGGATGACAGAAAACATAAATAACGACTTTATTCGAAGATTCGACCAAATTGGGTTACGGCATGGGGGTAAGCCATAAATACGTAATTTCCATTGTGGGGTGCAATAACCCTTTAATTGCTAGAAAACTTAATTTGCCAAATAATGTTGCTTCATTTTAAATCAGCAGCAAAACCTTGAAGTATTCCACACATCGGCCTTCCCTAGTGTTTGTGTTTCTTGAGTAAAAGGGAGGAGTAGTTCTCAGTAAGCTCTGCCCACCACCCCTTTGGGTCAGGTGTGTGTGAAAAAGAGACTGTGTGTGTGTGTGTGTGTGTGTGTGTGTGTGTGTGTTTGAGGTCAGAGGTGGCGTAGCTGTTTGTAGGGCGGCTGTAGAGAGGTTTGAGTTACAGCAGGGGGAGGGAGTGTGTGAGCCGACTGCCAGCTCTTGCTCTTTAATCCTCCCTCTCTCTTTCTCTTTTTCTTACTTTCTCCTTTATCTTCCCCCCTTTCCCTCTTGTTTAGTCTCTCTTTCTCTCGTTTTCACTCAAACATACACAGACTCACTCGCACAGTGCACCTCGTCTCCTTCCATCTTCTCTCTCTCCGGTAGAACAGGGCAGACTGGCAAGCACACAAGCCCCCAGCAGCAGCAGCAGACTGTTAAAGAGGTTTGAAAGAGGGAACGGGGCCAACGGAGGAAAGGGGCCCCAGTCTCTAAGTGTTCCACTAGCTCAGGAGATTCCACTTGAGGCTCCTCTCGCTCTGTTTGCTTGTTTTATGCCCCTTTTACGAGGGGAAGTATGTACACAGATACACAAGAGCAGAGCTGTAGTGCAGGAGTTTTTCTGATGCAAATAAACGTCTCGTGTTAACACTCTCTGAGCTGAATGTGCGGGTTTAGTGATCTTCTTGTGTAAGTGCACACTGATACTTAGCATTCTCCACTGTTTTAAAGCCGTGTAGCGAAGTTGTACAGCTAAAAGCTTTGTTCGGTTTAATTACACAAACTGCAATATATCAAATTCTGCTCTTCTGCTTCTTTATAGTCTGAGTTGTATTGTGCCTGCTCGACTGTTGTTAAAGCATTTGTCTTGTAAGACAGCTGTTGATCAAGGAGGCAAAAAATAATAATTCTCCTGCTATATTTAGTTGTTTTACATTGTCCTAAAATCAAAACCTGATTGACAAATGCAATCAATATTATTACAATTTAAAATAACATTTTTGTTTTCTTTTCAGTAAGCATTTAAAGGCAAAGCTGAATTTTTTTAAGATTTGTAAAAAAAAAAATGCTTATTGCAAAAAATTTGATACTTCCCACTTTTTTCAGGATTTATTGATTAATTGAAAATTAAATAGAGCATATTGTATTTGAAATAGATTTTTTTTTTATATTCCTCAAAACATGTAAATATTCCATATATAATTGCTGTTAAACAATTAATCGAATCCGAAAGAAGTCTGTGTATTGTTATTATGTATACATTTATACACACATACATTATATATTTTAAAAATACTTGCATGTACAGTATATACATTCATGTTATTATGTTATTAATTTTTATATTATATATAATTATACAGAATCTATAAGCATGCCCTTTTTTCCTTAAATGCATACATTTAAATACATTAAGTGTAAATAAAAACCTTAATTTATTATGGATGCGATTAATTATTTGACAGCAATATAATATTTTAATTTTAAGAACAGTTAATGTCAATGATTTCTATTTCTTTTTTTGTACATATTTAAACTAAATGTAATATTTTATCAAAATAAGTTATAAAAATAAAGGAATCTCTCTAATTTTATTTACAAATGAAAATTTTTTTTTTTAAACATTCAGAAATGTAAAAGAAATTTAACATAAATGCCATATAAAAAAGCGATTTTGATTTAAAAATAAACTAATATGATTTTCATCTGCACATCCACAAATGTACTGCATAACACTCATAACTCAGATATCGGCATCAGATGCCATATTGTTATTGTCGTGTCGAAAACAAAGTAGCATTGGTGTAATATTAGTATTGTATCAGGGTTGTCTATATCTATACTAACTTGTTCTCTCTATCTGTTTCCCAGAGTGCAGCAGCAGCCCCCAGCCCCGTAATGGGCAACATGCCCCCCAATGATGGCATGCCAGGTGGACCCATGCCCCCTGGTTTCTTTCAGGTAAGCACAGCTGGTTTCATTATCTTCCCTGCCTTCTTATTCATTCATCACCCTGTCACACCTGCGCTCCATTCGTTCATTCATTCATTCACTCTCTCTCTCGTTCTGTGTGCGTGGGCTGCTGGTGGGTCTCTCTGTGGCTGTGGGAGGCTTGACAGCAGCCTGGAGCTCTGCTGTCTGTGTGAGATCATTCTGAACTTCTGTTTTGTGCACGCAGTATTATTCCTCACCGGTAAGATGGAAGCTCAGAGCATTAAATGTTAGTGGAAAGTAGCTGTAGTTTCATTTCTGGAGCTTTATTACGCTTCCCAACTCAGTAGTTACTCAACAGATAATATATGGAGTTTGGATGTTAATACGGCTCCCATAACGAATCTTTGGAGCAAGTTGCTGCTGATTATCAATTAACTGTGTTACATTTAACTGTAACTTTAAGAGAGAGAAAATGAACGAATGGGGTCTTCACTCTTTAGATTTTGTGGTTGTATTATTTTTCCCTGCTAAGCTTTCTCCTATTCTTTCTTCATCAATCCTCTATCCATCTGCTTGCAGCTTTATTCATTCCATACTGCAGGCCGTGTTGTGTTCATGAACTTGTTAAATGCAATTTGGGCGTTTACAGATTTCTCTCTCTGATCACTGGATGGCCTTCTTTATCAGTAACACACAGCAACATCGAAGTTTTTATCACTAGATTTTATTTGTTCTGAAGAAAATGCGAGTGGCGCTCTGCTGTGGAAATATTGCTGCCATTATGCGTTGCCGTTGCTAAGGACTTGTAAGTGTTTTTAACAGTTGCTAGGCGGTTACTTGTTGGCACATGTCAAAATAAGCCGAGTCTTTATGATATTCTGTTCCCTAGGTATGTCCCTCCCTTCATTCTCATTTATTCACTCGTTTTATCGAACGGCAGATTAAAAGTTCTTCTCAAGCCACTCGATTTGAGTCGCTGTACGTGTCTGTAGTACAAACAGTGCAGAAAGTTGACATTAGGGATGCATTATAACATGCTATCATCTGTTCTAGAGTTTTTTTTTCATGTTTATTTTTAATTAACACGACTGGCTAATATTGGATATTAAATGGTGATTTCCTAATTTTTTTAAAGTTTGGATTTTCTTTGCTGTCATCTAAACAAAAGTTTTTTAAAACACTAATAGCAAGTTAATATGAATTTTTGCAACGTACATTGTACAAAATATTTTTTTATGTTCTTACAGAATTTTATTATTTTGTAATTATTATGAATGAATTACAATTTCTATGCTATTGGCTATTAGATGAAAATAATTTACACCTTATTGATGACAGCCCATATTTGAGTGTGTGTGTATTGCTAATTATTAGTGACTTCTTAATATCTCTAATCTTCAGTATATGCACTAGTGATGGTGATATAAATTATGAAGTGCTCAGACAAAATTTCCTCTACTTGTCATGAGGTGGAGATTTAGATTATTTATCGCCTTTTAAGAGCATTTTAATTTCCATTTCTGTGTGTTTACATGAAACATCACAACCACTCGCATACAAGCACGGACACACACAGCCTCGTAATCAAACATGCTTGTACACATCCACAGCCCTTCCCATGATGCAGCGGGGGTGGTGGAGCGTTTGCTCAGTGATGGACAGGTCTGGCATTTGGCAGTGTTAGTGATAAGGCAGAGCCGAGGGAGGAGGCGCTTTCGACCGCTGTCTGGAATCTCCGCTGTATGGGGAGGGAAGGGTTAGGAGAGCAATATAGGGGAAAGGTTCGAGAAGAAGGAGGGAGAGGTGCGGAGGAGATTTTTGGAGAAGCAGAGGAGTGCTATTTATATCAGCTCAGCGCTGAGGGAGAGAGAAAAGAGGTGTGAGGTGTTCTGGTGCGTTTGTGTGTGTGCGTGCGATTGCTGCTCCTGAGATTAGTTTCTACCACATCATTGAGAGACCAGGACTGTGTGGGTTTTGGTTCATTCATCTGTTTAGGAGAGATGCACAATATAGAAATTGTAGCTCATACTGTTAATACATTTCGTAATAGCTGAGATTGCAATATGTACGATGGTGTCTGTTGATTAAATAACAGTACTTCAGTCTTGGATTTTATGACTCTAGTAAAATTGCGAATTAAAACAAGCAAAATAAATAAATCTATCACACAGTCTATCTATATTTTTAAGTACATTGGTGTACAGTGTGCATTTGATGTCTTTCAAATGTTTTTCTTTTTTGATTTTAAGAACCCGTTTATTCAAGACTTTGGGGTGGGTAAGATATATGTTTTCAGAGAAATTAAAAATGTTATTCAGCAGGAATGCATTAAATAGAAGACATTTTATATTGTTAGGCTGTCCGTTTTTCAAATAAATTCTTTGAATTTTATATTCATTTAAAAAAAAAAAAAAAATTATGTAAAGAACAAGTTATGTTATTGCCTGCTTCCAATATCCATCTAGTCACACCAGTCAGGGTAATAGAAAAACGCAGATATTTGCCAATATGGTCACAAATGCCCCTGATTTTATTGTATAGGAAGTCAGGTGGAGTGGAAGTGAACGGGTGTTACTGAAGGACCAAGATTGTTTAGCAGAGAAAGGCAGACAGCGAGCAGCAGAGTGAGTGCTACCGCTGCTGTGTGTGATGAGGTGTAATGAACAGTCATGACCTCAGTGCTACTGTGAGTTAAAGAGGCCTTGAGCATCCCTAGACCCCTCTAATCCTTCCCTCAGACCCACTCTGAAAAAGGCAGGCAGCCAGGGAAAACACTCTCATACACGCACACACACCCTCATGTATTCCTGTTGTATCGGCGCATGGTTTCTGGGACAGTCAGTGGAGCAGCCTCATGCCAGACCCCGCAGCGATCCTCTCTCACAGGGAGGTCAGAGACGGGTCATGGCTAAATCGGAAACAAAAATCTCCCAGAACCAGCTCAGAAAGCCCTTACCTAAGCAGCAAGTGTTTATCGGTACACACAATTCATGCATGTGTTTAGGAACAGACTGCTTGTATCACTAAATGAATGCTGTCCCATGCAATTCTATCAACCAAGCAATGCTTAAGGGGGTAGTCCACCCAAAAATGGAAATTCTTTCATTTAATCACCCTCATGTTGTTCCAAATCTGTAAGACTGACTTTTCGTCTGGAAAACATAAAAGAAGAATCAAGAACATTGCTAATCGGGTTTCCATGCCTTTTGACTTCCAGATATTTTGAATAATGTTGATAACCAAACAGTTCTAGTTCTCATTGAGTTTTATGTGAAGATATTTTGAAGAACATTGGTAACCAAACAATTTTGGTTCCCATTGACTTTGTTAAGAAGATATTTTGAAGATAAGAAGAGATTGTAACCAACAGTTTCTCTTTCTATTGACTTCTATAAGTAGATTTTTGGGTCAATGTTGGTAACCAAAGTTTCGTTTTCTGATGACCTTCACAAATATTTAACATGAAGTCAATGGGGCCCGAAGAAGTTCCTCAGAATATCTTCTTCTGTATTCTGCAGAAGAAAGCAAGTCATATAGGTTTGCAAGGATATGAAGATAAGTAGATAAATAACAAAACTGTCCTGAAAAACGTGGCCAGTTGTGTTTGTGTATCAGAGCATCTTGACTAACTGCTGTAGGCCGCTTGTCAGACTCTGACTGTGCTGTATCTCTTTCGGTTGTGTTATTTTTGTTGCCGTGGGTGGGTCAGTGTTGCACCCCGGGCAGATGTGTTGTTCTGCAGCTGCGGTCTGTGTGGCAGCTCCGGTCATCAGCGAGGAGATTTCCGGTGGTGTTGGATGGATGGTTTCCTCAGCCGCTCTGAAACCAGCGGGAGAGCTTGTCTGAGGTCTGAGCTCTGGCCAAAGGTCAAGAGGCAGTAATAAGTGCGGGTCACAACCACATACACAGACTCGACAGGGCGGTGAAAAAACTACTCTTCTGCCACCTCCCTCTGAAGATTTTTAAAATTCTTTTGTTTAGTCACTAAACTTCAAAAACGATCCATGGGCATCAATATGTTTCGCATTGAGATGTATGCATCCGATTACTGTATAGTCAAATAGTAAAGACGTTCACAAATAAATATTTTTGCACTTCTGTGAGATGCGTGAACTCGTCTATTTGCGACAGCTTTGCTAACACTGCCCCCGAGTGGTCAAGAAGAGCTATTGCAGCTGTCCTGCGGCCGTCATTCAGCGTGTATGAATACTGTCAAACTAACTGCCCCTTTAGGGCCTAGGAATGGAGGTTGAAGTGCTCTCTGCTGATAGCCATGCCAGTAAGTGGCAGGTTATTATCTTCTCAAAGGTGTTGGAAGTGATTTTTATATATCGCTGTTTTGAGATCCTTCCCCAATGAGGCAGGACTGCGTTGTGACCGTGATTGGATGAACATTTCTGTAGGGACACAAATATAGATGCACAGGACCGATAATGCCATATGTTTCGCATTCAGGTCTGTTGTTCAGGGAGGGAGAGATAAAGAAGCAAAGCTCCTTTGTTGTTTGTTAGTTATTAGTCATATGGTCTCGTGTTCCTTACAGAACCATTTTGTACTTGAGCTCAATGGCCTGTTGATCCTTAATGAACACTAATGGAAGCTTGGTGCAGTAGTTATGAGTTTATAAAGGGTTTAATGGGTTTAAGACACAATTTGTGGAAATATTTCTGCACCGTACTGTACATGAACAGTGATGGTTTCTAAACTGATTTTACTTGTTTTGAAGAAAATGTGTGTGGCGTTTCTCATGCAAAACTTGCTATCCTGGTACAAGAGCCTTTCTTTATCATGTACATTTTCTGTTTTTGATTTTCTGTTATGATGTCCCTCGGTGCTGTTCAGTTATTATGGTTGGTGTTCTAACATTTTTGTAGCCTGAAGTATAAATTTGCAGACTCACTTCTCAGTCTCAAACACGCATTTCTTTTATAGGATTTAGCCATATTTTGTTGAGAACTTTCTGTTCCTATCCTATCAGTTGTTTTATCCCCATAAAACTGTTCATCGAACTCTACACGCTAGCTGTGGATTTCCTCACCAGTGTTTAGTACCTAGCGAGTGAGTTTGTGTCTTGAGTATTAGACGTTTGTGTTTGTGCAAGGGCTTCAGCAGCAGCAGGCCTCACTGGAAGGCCGTCTGTGCATCTCTCATCTCCCTCTTCTCTCTTAAAGGGGCCTCCCGGCTCGCAGCCATCACCACACGCACAGCCTCCCCCACATAATACCAGCAACCCCATGATGGGACCACATGGCCAGGTAAGACACACAGCAACCCGTACACACATGCATACACCCCGTGTCCTTGCTCGCACACTCGGTATACACACGTCACATTTGCACACATGAGAACTGTTGGTGACGCTGGCAGCAACTCACTTGGGCAAGATGAATGGTGTAAATTACATGGTTATTTATAATTCTCTGCATTTTTAAAGTCCTCTTCCTTTATACACACATTCCTAGAGCTAGTTGCAGAGTCCTATGTATGGACTTTAGTCAGGGTTGATGCCATATTTAAAGGGATCGTTCAATCAGAAAGGAAAGTTCACTTCAGTTTCATGTTTTAAATCAGTGTGACTGATCTGTGGATCACAAAAGTAGAAATGTTGAAGAATTTGCTGGCTAATGTTTCCACGGAATTGAAATGAAACGGGACTGAAGTTTTAAAAAAGAACAAACAAGTAATATAGATTTATGACAAAAGTGAGTCGTTTAACTTTTGTGCTATATTTGAAGTTAATTTAATTAAGAAAGATATACAGCAGTTAAATTGTTATTGACTGAACATCTTAATATCTGCCCTAGTGTTCATAAAAGAAATATCAATACCTGATTCATGAATAAATCCTTTTGAATCTGACACTATTGTCTTGCAGCAGCTGCTTTATAGAAGAATCTGGATTTTTTTCAGTTTTTAATTCTGTGAAGATGCTTTGAAACAATCTCTACTGTCTAAAGTGTTTTAAAATCAAAGGTGACTTGACTCGATCTTTTCAAACAATCAATCGATCTAGTTCCCAAAACTGGCTGGTCTGATTCTTGAGACTTTTTTTTTTATTTATTTTTTGTTGAATAGAACATTCAAAAGAACAGTATTTATTTGACAGATATTATTATCTGTCTTAACTGACATTATTATTTATTTATATACATTTTCCTCATATTTACTATTTACTTTCATCTTTTTGGTGCTTGAATGCTTTATTCTCCATTTATTAGAATTGTATGGAAAGGAATAGGCAGCACAGTATAAGAAAAGTCAGTAATGGTACTGAATTCTTCTGTAATTTATTTTT